>CM059201.1:48602844-48702844 GCA_030323885.1 Branchipolynoe longqiensis | reverse complement strand
CATATCACAACATGGCACTTGTCAGAACTAAGAACAACACTACATACTGCGGTGTCCTCTGTGGCGGAGTGGTTACAGTGTCTGACTTTTTTCTAGGTCAGACTCCTAATCTGAAGGTCAGTGGTTCGATTCCCTGTGCCCCCACCTCTGCCAATTTGGATTTCCACCGCTGTGTATAACTTACAGCGTCATCAAAGGCCGGTTGCTCTCATACCATTTCTATGTGGTGTGGGATGTTAAAAATCCCTTGGGTCGGTAAAAGTGTAGGCTTGGGCTTTCTATCGACGAACTGTCTAATGGTGAAAACAAGCCGATTCAGGCTTATCCATGATAGGCAGTATAAATCTTCAACAACTGCATCCACCAACGCCTCTAAAGATGCTGCGAAGAGACCTAGCTCCCCCCCAAGTGTCACGGAGAGAGTATGAGAGAGTGGGAGAGAGTGCTCCCAAAGTGTCCCCCAGACGCAGATAATGAAACAAGACTCACTCCATATTTATTTACGAGCGCGCTGCCATTATGCAGATTAACACGTCCACGTCACGGCGCGTTTTGTGCGCGTCACGTCCGGTTCCCAGCCGGCCTGACGTCACGTGATGTACGGCGCGTGACCTTTCTACCCAGCAGACACCGCGCTTTTGTCGACGTGAGCGCCGCGTGCTGATTTAATAGGGCGCGTATATGATTTAGTTGAGTGTGCGGCCGAGGACTGAGCCGACCTGTATGTCCAACCTGGTCCCCCTGCCTTCTCCCATCCCACACTAGGAGAGGCTTTGAGGCTCTCCCAAAGTGCCATGCTTCGATAAAGAACGCGGGACAGTCAATAAACCAGTCATCTCCCCGGCCTCTGTCCGCCCTGCCCCCGCCCTCCCCCTCCTCCCTCCCATCCTCCCTCCCTGCCCCACCACCACAGTCCTTACCGCTTGTTGAGTAACGCCCAAGATGATAATGCGCCCGCGGGCATGCGCCTGCCTCCCATCTGGTTTTCCCCCGTTTTTTTAAAAGTGGATGTTTGTTTGTTTGTTGTTGTTGTTTTACGTCCTAGCAACATCTAAGGTGATGTCAGGACGGGTACCGACTTGTGACAGTGCGCACTCATGCCGACTTTATAGTACTGTCCCACTGGGAAACCAGGCCGCCGGCACCATGACCTGGTATCCCACTCAGTCACATTATCCTGACACTGAGCACACCAGTCCTTGCCATGTCCTAATAATGCCGAGCACCTGGCTAGGAAGCGACAAGAATCAATTTTTTTAAGTCATTGGTTTGACTCGACCAGGGTTCGAACCCACGACCCCACGATCTACCAGCACGGGAGACGGACGCTCTAACTCATTCGGCCATCCCGTCTGGTCTTTGAAAAGTGGAAGCACCCGGCTAACCTCCACAGTGAGAAGTCACGTGACATACACATTGTTGCCATTCAGGATGTTCCGCACAGAAAGAACCCACAGCACGCCTCTCCCCTCCCCTCCATATCCAATACATGTATTCTAGTGGTGCTGTCACATTACGACGCCTCGCGCCAACGTATGTCAACGTATGTGATTTTTTGCTGCTACTTCGGGATACATCAGTATACGTTACGTGCATATTAGGCGTGCGTTGGTATACGTCAACGTTCGTCGAGATACGGCATCGCACGTCAGGGGGTCGGCAAAGTTTTGTGCATGCACAAAACTTTCGACGCATGACAACGTTCGACAACGTGTGGATTTTACGTCCGCCGTACGTTATGTAAGCGCTAGGCGGATGTCGATGTATGTTAGACGTACGTTAGTCAAACATTGTTCACTACATTACACTACGTTGACCTACTTTAAAGGCAGTGGGAGCATACAGTCTGCGTACTGTCTAATGTATGTCTAACACATGTTTCTCCAGCGTGTCTTGACATATGTAACATATGACGTGTAGTTCTGGAGATCGAATAACGTATATAACGTTCACCGGCGTTCTGTGAATGTACCGTGAGCGTAATTCGAGCATTTTTCACCGGGAGGTACGTTAGCCATACTTTGGTCATACGTTGGCCATACGCTGTGTATACTGTATGCATACATCCAACTTTTCCCCCCCGCGCCGAAAGGTTTGATGTATCTCGACATAAAAAAGTGATTTTCTGTGTTGGTGGCGCGCTATCGAGATACGTCGTAATGTGACAGGGCCATAAGTTCCGCTGGTTCCTTTGTAAGGATTGTGGCTAAGACCGAACACGCCAGTTCGTAGCTACAGCTACAGCTAATAGGTTGGTTGGGTTTACATCCTAGCAACATCTAAGGTAATATCAGGGCAGGTAGCGACTTATGACAGTGCGCACTCATGGAAACTTTATACTAATTATAGTACTGTCCCATGGGGAAATCAGGCCGTTGGCACCATGGCCCAATGTCCCACTCCGTCACATTATCCTTACACTGAGCTACCCAGTCCTTGGCCTCTCCTATTAATGCTGAGTGAGTGTCAGGCTAGGAAGTGACGAGTATAAATTTTATAAGTCATTGGTTTGACTCGACTGGGAACCGAACTTCCGATCTCCCGCACGAGAGGCCTGCGCTCTACCGATTCGGCCATCGCGCCCGGTACAGGTTATAGGTGACTACAGTATGCCATGTTACAGGAAGTGTTTTGGTATTAATGTGAAATATTTGTTAGAACAATTTCACTGCAATCTACATTAGAAACAAATGTATGACAATAATCCTAGCAAGTTTGGTCATCAGGAGACCAGTGGCCGTATGCATGGGGTGGTGTGAGCGCCCTAACCAAGTTTTGGTGTAGCCTAGGCTAAGCTACCCTGCTTTCATATCATGGTTAAAGGCGGTGTTATGTACCGATTAGGCCTAAATCTATTCAATGCTATCATATTTAACAGAATAACATAGTAAAAAAGTGAAATTTGGTCAAATTAACCGCAAAATCGACTCCACTCGTGGTGTTCGATATTAACACTGCCGCTACATCGGCGGCGATATTCACACTCTCGAATCTAAACAAAACAAATGGCCGCCGATGCAGCGGCGGCGAATATCGCTTCGATTTTGGCCTTACTTTGACCAATTTCATTTAACAGAATAACATACAAAAGAAGTGAAATTTGGCCAAATTAAACCAGAAATCGAACCGATATTAACGCCGCCGCCGAATTTTGGTCAAATTAAATCAATAATCGAAGCGATATTAACGTCACCGCCACCGGATCGGCGCGATATTGTGAAATAGCGGTGCTCACTGGGAACAGGCTCAGAGGGATTTCCCAAATCTATAAATAACTGCTAAGGTTTACTACCCGCACCGGTTTGGACGCCGCTGCATATGACTTTACCTACTCCACCACGTCGGTGATAGCTACCCCGGCGCTACCATCTAGCACTGCTTCATGCATACGGCCCCAGGGGTTATAATTATAGGTTCAAAGTAAGTTTAAATCATGTTCTACACTTAAGAATGGGGTTTCAAGTAACACAAACCCCAACTTCCACTGTGACTGCTGTAGCTGGTTGGGTGATTGTTGGAGGTTTACGTCCTGGCAACATCTAGGGTGATATCAGGACAGGTACTGACTTTTGACAGTGCGCACTCATGGCGACTGTATAGTGTTACCACTGACACCTTGACCTGATATCCCACTCAGTCACATTATCCTGACACTGGATAGCTGTAGCTGTAGCTCTGACCAGGTTACTTCAAAGTTACTTCAAACTAAACTGAATTAGATTATAATGATCAATCTAATGTACTTATCTCAGAAAATGACAGAAACTCAAACCGATTGGACTATGCATTAACTATGTATGCATTAACTATGTATGCATTAACTATGTATGCATTAACTATGTATGCATTAACTATGTATGCATTAACTATGTAATCATCCACTAGAAAACAGCTCGCTGCAGACTGACAAGCCCCTCCATGAATGGGGTGCAGAGGATTGGTTGAGTGTATGAATGGGTTGCATTCATGTGAAAGTGTGTTGGTGGGGGGGGCAGACCACCCATCTTGACGGGGATATATCCCTCACGCATCTATTACTGCCGCTTCACTTTCAGTCAACAATCCGAAGACAAGATGACATTGGATGCGTACCAAAAAAAGAATTAGGGTTAAGATTCTGACATGGATTTGACAGAATCCCCTTCTTCTTTTTTTTTATTATAAAAAAGCACCAACAAAGTAACTGCTTTTGATAAGTTAACAAAAATAAAAATAATATATATATATATATAATTTTATCAAAATAATATATATATTAATATATATAATATAGAATGTACATATATATTATATATACTTAATGAAATTATAATTTTATTCATTTTTAACTTGAGGAGCTGTTTAGTCTTAATTCTAATTCTTGCGTGTATATATATATGTGTAAGTGTGTGGTATGTATGTATGTGTCATGGGGTGATGAAAATGGGAAATATTGTGCCTAGAGTGGGACTCGAACCCACATCTCTTTGCATTCTGGGCAGTGTGCTAACCATTACACCACCGAGGTTCCCTGATATCACCACACTACCCATGCCTACATGTCTATGCGGTTACTTTCCTGAGGCTGAGAGGTCAGTGCATACTGCTACACTCATCCCCTGAGAATTGTAAGTCTTGTAATGCTTACAATTACATACAATCAGGCAATGCACTAACACATGTTACATACACAGGGTAGGTTCAACAACCATACAGCGCATAGCTTGTACAGGATCATGGTCACGGCAACCAGTGTCGTGGGGGTGATGAAAATGGGAAATATTGCGCCTAGAGTGAGACTCAAACCCACATCTCTTTGCATTCCAGGCCAGTGTGCTAACCATTACACCACCTAGGCCCCCTGATATCACCACACTACCCACGCCTACCTGCCTATGCGGCTCCTTGCCTGAAAGGTCAGTGCAGACTACTACATATGTATGTATGTATGTATGTATGTATGTATGTATGTATGTATGTATGTATGTATGTATGTATGTATGTATGTATGTATGTATGTATGCATGCATGCACGCACGCACGCACGCACGCACGTACGTACGTATGTATGTATGTATATATGTATGTATGTATGTATGTATGTATGTATGTATGTATGTATGTATGTATGTATGCATGCATGCATGCATGTATGTATGTATGCATGTATGCAAGTTATTTTCTAGCTGAGGGCAAAGTGCTCCACCCACACACCCCCCCCCCCCCCACACCCGCAAAAAAAAAGAGTCAGTAGTGCTAGTAGTAGTACTAGTACTAGTACTAGTAGTAGTACTCGTACCGTGATCTCAGCGGCTGGCAGGCACTCCCCTACGCAGCCGCGTATGTACAGATGGGAATACCACCAGCCGCTAACTAGGTGACTACTCACCACCAAATAGTCCCGGCCCCATGTCTACATACGCATTATTATTCAATATAGTCCTTATCAAACACGCACGCACACACCTACCTACATACATATAAACTATTATAAACATGCATATACTGCGCTAACCAGTCCATGTCTTAATCTAGTAATACAGGCCGCCAAGCTAGGTAGCGACACATTGTTGAAGATTTATACTGCCTATCATGGATAAGCCTGAATAGGCTTGTTTTCACCATTAGACAGTTTGTCGATAGAAAGCCCGAGCCTACACTTTTACCGACCCAAGGGATTTTTAACCTCCCACACCACATAGACATGGTATGAGAGCAACTGGCCTTTGATGACGCTGTAAGTTATACACAGCGGTGGAAATCCAAATAGGCAGAGGTGGGGGCACAGGGAATCGAACCACTGACCTTCAGATTAGGAGTCCGACCTAGAAAAAAGTCAGACACTCTAACCACTCCGCCACAGAGAACACGTATCAATTTTGTATGTCATTGGTTTGACTCGGTCGGGTTTCAAACTCCCGACCTTCCGCACAAGAAGCTTGAGCTTTACCGATTCAGCCACCACTTTTTTTCGGTACCACTGATTACATAATCAGTGGCAACAATCCAGCAGCAAGGAAAGGATAAGATAAATAATTTAGGGTAGATCCGGGAATGGTTGCTAGGCAAGTTAGGCCTAATACTTAGTAATAGCAACAAACTGTATCTGGTTGGGAAACTTACCCTGCAAAAAAGTAGCTGACTGTAAATATATTTCTGATAAAACTATTTAATCTCAGGAAATATTGTCAAATTACATCACGGTCAAAGGCATTCACAGTAACACATGATGTTAAATTTTAAATCCCTACCAGTCATACTACTTTTTTTTTAGGCCTTAATGATCTTCCAAAAAGACGTGCCATAAAATACAACAATACTGACCATCAAAAATAGTTTCCACACCTCAAAACGGAAAGTTCACAATATAGCGGGTTTTTTTTTTCCCAGCTTAAACTTTTTTTTAAACATTCATTGCTTAAGAGGTGGAATTTCAGTCGCGTGCAATTGGTTTTCTTCATTGCATTGTTCTCTGTCCTAGTAATGCCGACTTCTAGGCTAAGTACCGCCCGTAGTGATAAGTCCCAATATTTTAAGTCATTGGTTTAACTCGGCCAGGGTTTGAATCCCATGACCTGCCATACAGAAAGCAGATGCTCAACCCACTTTGTGATATTTTTCAACTTTCCTTTAAATTAAAAAAAACAAACATACTTACACATTTGAATCCACCTATCCTCTCCCAACCCCCTACTAACACATCGTAGATTAATTCCGAATTAAAAAGATAAATGATTTAATTCACGAGATTAATGGCGTCTGGGAACACCCACCATGCCAACACGCCCATACTCTAATACTAAGAGAGGAGCAGTGGCACAAAATACAATTTGTCTACTATGAGAAAGAGGGAAAAAAGAATGGGGGGGGGGGGGATAATTTTTGTCGCCCCTGTATTTCTTTCAAATTCAAATCAGCTATAAGTCGTTTAATCCCACAAAAGCAAATCCTAAAAAGTGTCCATCCCACCCAGGACTAGTTGACTGCTTCTAATTGTTGAACCATACGCTGCCGTTCCTGACGCATACCCCCATTGTCTTGTACCAGACCCCGCCTTCACGTTTCTATGGCAATGTCCCAACAACGGGAGCCATCTCGCCCAAGACGTGACCGGGCGAGAAGGGGCGAGATTACGGACGGGGCCTCACAAAGGACGCGCCATCTGACGGCAAGGTTTTACGACATGTCGTAATGCAGGCAGGACTGCGGCCTGGCGAACCAGATGGCGACAGGACGCTGCCTTGGTTACGGCCTTGTCGCAGTGTAGCTTTATACTCTTTTTCTCCTCTTTTAAAGAAGATTATTTTTTAAATACAGTCAAACCTATCTAACCGACCACCTCCACAGAACAACCACTCCCCTAGATTGATCGCTGTATTTGGGTCCCGAACGATCGCCCATACAACCATTGTACCGATACAAAAAAACTCCCTAAACCGACCGCCTCCCTAAATGGACCAATTAAAGTCAGTCCCATGGTCGGTCGATTTCGAAAGGTTTTACTGTACTGCATAACTATCCCATATATCATTTGATCATGTTTGTCTGGATGTATTAGTGAAACCAGAGAACGTAGATATATAGATTATCTGGCTAAACTTCTTTTTTTTAATGGGCAAACTGTCTAATGGTGAAAACAAGCCTATTTAGGCTTATCCATGATAGGCAGTATAAATCTTCAACAACAACAAAAAAAATGTTGTACACATTATGCTCATTTACTCTCCCGTTGTTGACAGCCTACTCCAAAGCCTTATTAAGAGCAACAACAAAAACATAACTCAAGATAGTTCACTTACATTATAAAGAAATTTACATGGCAATTTTAGTAGCGAAAATCTTATGGCTTCTAAACCGGATGTTAGGAAAACTAATCCCAATTCGACTATTAATGAGAAATCTTTCTAAATTGAGGGTTAAAAGTGCATGTATACATCAGTGAGGGAGAAAAGTCCCATTTCTTAAACAAACAAAAGAACCTATGGCAAAAGATACCTGTTTCCCAGACATGACTCAGTTTTGACTCCCGAGAAACCCTTTTCATAATAACGATAGAAAATGCTAAATAAATCAAATCCGACCACACAGAACTTCAACGGCAGTTCTACCAGGTTTGTTGTTTGCTTGTGTCATCTTAAGAACATACATAAAAGTCAGTTTTGCTGTCAATTATCTGCACAATTAATTAATTAAAAATACCACCGCTTCTATTTCTTGAATCAATTATTTTTTAATGTTTAAACTGTAACCACACTTTCAAAATTCCGATAAAGTGCCCGTTTTTGTTAATGTTTTTAGGTTGGTTTTTATTTTGTGTTTCATGAGAGCATCCTAGTTTGGAGCAAAGCTTTTGAAAAGAATTCTCATTACATTTTTATTCTACCAAAGAATTATCCTCAGTGCATACGAAGTGACACTGGACCGATCTCTGCGATTGGCGTTGAAATCACTGCTTATTTACTCATGGGAAAAATAGGTGTTGAAAGATATTTCTTATATCTATTGACAAATACAAAAAAAAAAAATCGCATCGTCCGATTGTGTTTTTCACCAGGATTTGGGGGTGTGGGGGGGGGGGGGTAGGAGTGTATGGGGGGTGGGCTAAACTTCCTTTATTGCGTTAATTCTTAGCGGTTAGCACTCCAGCGTTTTAACCTGACTTTAGGGTAAAAAGGAGAGGTCAAGGTCAATGTGGGGTTTTGGGAAGCCATACAAACCCGGAGCATGCGCACAAACACAAAGCGCCTGAGTCCCTTCGTTAACCCTGCTGTTGACTGGTCACCCCTTCTGTTACCTCAGCCATTCGCGCTAGCACCAGCACCAACTCAGAGGGCAACCAGTGTCTACATGTTAATGACGTCAGGCGTGGCGACATGACATGGGTCAATGACGTCACGAGACGCTAACACGTCGCGTGGCGGACAATGGGCGTGCCCGTGGTTTTCGCTTGGCTGTCAACTTGACCCAACGGTCATAACAGCGCCTCCCCCTGGTGGTCACCACAAAGACTGACCCTGCAGAGAGGGGCGTTCTCACGAGAAAGGGGTGTGTGTGTGTGTGGGGGGGGGGGGGGGGGAAAATGGGCAAAATAGCGGAAATGGCGGTAAATGTTTGCTTGTCTTATCTATATAATTCCTGTTTAGTAACCACACAATGTAGAATTCTACAGAGAAACCAGAAACTTTTCTAAGTAAATACAATTTTAATAATTTGTTTCAAAGGCGATTATTAAACAGAAATTATATCGATTTCTACGCAGTCCCTTCTTTCGGGATACATTCCTTGTACGCAACAAAGCAGAGGCTTAAATGAATATTAAATGGCGTTCCAAATTCAACAATTAACTAAATTCCTCAGTAAGTATTCAATATTGTCCAAATTTACAAATTCCTTAATTTTAAATTAAGGATCAATAGGTCATTTCCATATACTTATCGTTATTATTATTAATATTATCATCATCACCATCATTGCGCGAGAACCTCAATGGAAATATGTTTTGGGATAAACTGTTTTGACATTCTCGGCAAAATATTGTTGGCATAATATATAATGATCGCTGCAAAAACTTAATGAATATATTGCAATATCGAATAACCTCCCCCCTAAAAAGATATCAAATCGTCTTATCGATCAGTAACATCCGTTAAAATGACTTCAGCGTAGCCGACATGGCTACTATTTGACTACCAATTGACAGACGCAACAGCAAAAGGCACCTAAAAAAAAAAAATACATATGTGATTATTTTCACATGTAGGGATTAGTGAAAGCGTGCACGTGTCTGTGCTCCTTCCTGGCTGTGGCCAGAAACAGCAACGTTCTATTTATCAACACTCTTCCATGTACAAACCAAAAGGACTGAAGGCAACTGACCAGAGGTGAACCTGCCACTTGTGCCAGTGTCAACTGCAGATAAAACTAGACTCTAAAAGTACAAACCTACCATATATCGCATTGTGATTGTTACACACCGTTGATAATGAGTATTCCTTGCACCGACTTTTATTTGATTAAAAATATTTATTATTATGTTAATACTGAAGCAGCATTTTCACGCCTACAGACACATTTGATTATAAAATACAGTTGCATTTTCTTCACTTTACTGTATAACATTCGTTAAAGGGTTCTTGACCACAGGGTGGGGTGCACCTGGCCTTTTGAAAGTTGACCTTTAACCCTACGACCTTGACCGTTGACCTGTGATGACCTTGCTATGGCCCTCAACGTGCTGATGCATCAGGCTTTTCTGTTGTTTCTTTCTCTTTTATAGAAAACGGCAGGTCTTCATTCCATTAATCAATTCAAACAAGAATGTTCAATTACAATATACATTAATCTGGATGCATTCAAGACGGGATATGGTGACTATAGATATTGGTGGGATATAAAACCCCAAATAAACAAAGATGCATTCGAGCTTTTTTATTTCTTTGAAGACGAATACGAAGAAAAAAGAACTCCATTACATTTATTCTACTATTTCATTCTGTGCTCAGATTTCACCTTTCTACAAGTTCCCCAAAGTCAGGTCTCAATTTCTGATATCAGTCGAGTGCATGAGACCGATGTGCACTGTAACAAAAACAGTGAATCAAGTGACTCTACAACTATTGTCCCAATATTCCAAGAAGTAAATAAGCACAGGCTTGGACTAGTGTGACTAGAGAAGCAAAATTATACGGACATTTACATTTTTATATTAGCCTCTCCCCGATCCGAATATCCCGGCTTTATTTGGTTACTAGGCTGAATCAGTTGAAAACCCACTTCCAAGGTTGCGGGTCATGGGCTTCGAAAGTTCGAACCCTAATGCTAGGTACACACCTACCGTTTACGACTCGCGCACTAAAACTCGCGACCCGACCCGCTTAAAACTGAGAACGCGCGCATTCATTTTTCGAATCGCAATCGTAAGGAAGCACTTTTAGCCCTAAAATTGAGTTTTAAGTCGCGAATCGCAATCGTCGTGCACAGACTTTTGGGAAATTTTAGATCGAATACGGTAGGTGGGTGCGGAAAAACGGTAGATGTGTACCTAGCATAACACCAGCCGAATCAAACCGATGATTTAATAATGCATACGTGTCACAACCTAGTCTGGGGCCCGGCATTACTATGATGTGGCAAGGAGCAGTGGAATGGGGAAGACCAATTGTCTGGGAATTAAATTGTCTGGGAATTAAATTGTTACTGTTTAATCAACGAATGTAAGTTGTAACAAAAAATAATCTGGGATAAAAGGCCAATGCTAAGCCACAGTACTATGTTGGTTATCAGTTGCTAGGCAACCCCGGGAGTTGCGCGGCAATTCCATAGTTCTGTCTAAACCAGTTAGTATTCCCTGCATTACCAAATGGTCAACGATGCGAGGGGGGAAACGTATTTTATTTCCACATAAGGCCATGACATAGCAACCACACAACATTAGTGCAAGTGTCATTTTAATTATATGCATGCAACTCGTTGTACATATATTGAAAACATGAAAACATTGTTTTATTTATATTTTTGTGTAGCTTTTTTTTCTTCAGTCAATTTATGTCGCATTTTATGATAAATAAAGCATGTTACTGCTAACAATTTTCTGAAATGAAGTTCGAAGGGAAAAATACATTTCTGGTAGACAGAAGACTAACTTAACATCCACTTGTTAGGTTTTAAAACATTTCCATAATTTTCAATTTCCATAATTTTCCAGGCCGCGATCCACACAACGAATGCTCAGTCTATTTCTATATGCCAGTGTTTTCAAGATATCGATACAGTGTTTGAACTCCAGATTTGACCGATATCATCTTCGCCCACTACCGTCACACCACCTTCACGAGTGAGCTCATCAAATGCGCTATTTCAATTAATATCAAATTTAGAAATAGTTTCCCCATGGGTAATTAATTACAAACCGGCATTTATAGCAATCATCCGTGAACATCAACAAAAACATTCCCCCAATTAAATGACAGTCGTAGCCCGGAAACGAGTGACCTTGTAACTGAAGGTCAACTCAGGCCTCAAGGAAAGGTCAGCAGCTTGACGTAGTTAGGCGCCGGGGAATGCTCGAATCTCATACACGCATAATGATTGGTTCACAGAGGAAACTAGGCACGGCTACTAGCAATTCAATCACCTTCAATTCCACAAACACACAGGGACTTACATAAATGTTGTATGATTATTTGCACTAGAGCTGCATACTTTGTAAAGATGTACCTACTAGCAATATACATATATTTGTATTTGACTGTAGACATACACCTGAGCTCCTAGACAGGCCACGATATCATTATGTCCGGTTGCCTATTGCAGAAAATATGACACTGGGATGGGATCCTCTCCCACAGGCCTGTATGTCATCTGCGTAGATGTACATAGTAGGCTAAGTTATCATATATTATACAGGTTAGGAAAAAACTTGAAAATCAAAAAAAAAAAAAATATAGAAACTACTAACACCCAAAACCGCAAAGGTTGGCCCGAGAAAGATCAGGTAAAGACTCCTGAGTGCGGGACCAGACCAATCCAGAATCACAGCTGTCCAGCGTTGAAAACAAGCACCCTCACGGGAGCTTATACGTTATGGGCAGAATAAAAAACTTGTCACAAAAAAAAAAAATGTACATCACTATTTTCAGCTTAGACTGTTCATCAGGAATTCGTACTCACAGCTTCTCGAGGAGTTGCGACGTCGCCTCCCCCCGGAAAGGATCTTTGACATCGACCTCTTTTATTTTACTGGCTAGGTCGCGGATGTGACGAGACAGCTTGTTATACCTTCAAAACATGACAAAGCAAATGTAGGTGTCAGAAAGACAATGAAGTGGAATAAACTTAATATAGGGATGGGGTATGAAATTAACCTCTATAACATAGTCAGTTCATGTTGAAACGAGGTGATAAATATCCACTTTTGGGCCAAGTAGTTGGTAAGTAAATAATACATAGAAAATAGTATATATATATATGCAGTAGAGTTGCATCATGTACACAATTGTATTATGTAGAAAACAAAAGAATAGAAAATAGGTATGTTATTTTCTGCAGTGCCAATGGTCGATACTGAGTCTGTTGGGCACTCTAGTGAATAACAAAATATGGGAAGAAAAATAGGCAGTAAACAACCGTTTCCCGGGTTAGTGAACAGGGGTACTAAACTACCCTACAGAAACCCTGTCGGATTGCTCGGTTATGGACATAAATAACTCACTATATAATAGTATATTTAGAGTGCAGAATAAATTTAATTATTACATAAGGACACATTAAAGTTACACGAAGATAATATAATGACTGATACTTTTCTTGTGGTATTTCTCTTTCAGTTCAACAAATCTATGCATACATAAACAATGCTGATTGAAAGTGTAGCCAATTCCATCATCCACATGCTGCTTACCGTGGACTTATCAAAGCAGATTTAGTTTAGATGGTTTTATTTGATTGAATCATTGTCGCCGTTCAACCGTATTAAAGGTGAGTATTCTATCTAGTCAGTGATGTCATACTCATAAATGACATAATACATTAAACTTAAAGTAGTAGTATTCTTCTGTACTGTCACAGTTAATGTGTGTGTCTGTGTCATATGCCATGCATGACTCTCTTGCCACTGCCTGAGACTGGGGCTGAGCTGAGGAGTTTACTTTTTTTTAAACAAAAAACCACCATCTTGTGGAAGAAATAGCAAAACTTGGCCTTCTCCAATATGAGTGGGTTTTTTTTCATGGAGGGCGGTGGAGTGTTCAATGTTGATGAAATAAAATCATTTTTATGGAAGAAAAAGTAAAGGGTAGTGACTACTACTACTACTACATACTAGTCTAGTGTCTACTGACCGTAGTCATGGTACTGTCTTTAAAAGACTTTATCTTACTTCTGAATGTTCAATGACAATGGAGGCATTCGACTGGGACCTTTCTACCCACAAGATTTATGGATGGAGCGGATGGAGCCACAAGACACATTTCATTCAAACGTATAGAAATCCACTTCCTGTCCCAGTCGAATAGGAATTTGTAAAGAAATATTTTGATATGTGAATATAGACTAGCTATGTGCGAAAACCGCAGATCACCGCGAAGCGGTTCGGCAACGACGATAACGCTAGCTCCATTCCGCTGCGCAGAGATGCTTTGCAGTAGGTGTTACCTTTCAGGTCACCAAAAGGGAAGTTTTCTAGCTACAATTTAACTCTTGGTTTCATGACATAGAGCACATATTTATCTATATCATAATTTGTTAATTGTTTCAATTGGACTAGTATTAGTTTAAAAAGTTGATGGTTGAATTTCAAGTTTTACTTTTTTTAACAAAATCTTCATCAAATCACTCAAAGTTGATGAAAATGTCCTATCAAACTATGCACATATTGTTCCTTTATTAGTTCTCTACATGTTCTGAAATTTTAAGGATGTTTGATAGATGGTCAAGAGAGTTATTTAATCCGCAGCACTTGCTTACAATTTCCCCTCTGTCTCACACAAATTGTCAGTTGGCATACGCTCCTCAGCCTTGCTCATAAAACTAGTCATATGGGTCACAACTTTTGGATGGTTTACTATAGAATAAAGGGCCCATAATTAGGCATATTTTTCAAGTTCAAATCGATGTAACTTTCTTGGTATTTACATTAGAAAAATTACATGACTACTAAGTTTAAGGTCTCTTCAAGCTCTTTCCATTGGAATATGTTCCATTGAGATAAAAATGCTTTTAAAATAAATACCCACATAGCTATATTATACCGACCCACCCACGGGGAGGCTAATGACTAACATGCGTAAAGATACTAAGATAGATATACATAAAGTAAACAATACCCACAGAGGATTTGGCCAAAATCCAACAACCGGAAACGGAAATAGCCCCTATGGGCGCCGCCATTTGTAAACTCCTGTCCGAGAAATCAAAATCCAGCAAACGGAAACGGAAATAGATCGTCAAACTTTGGTCCGCAGCAAGCAGGATGGACGACAGCAATTGGCCTAATGCCTTAATGATGCGCCGCCGCAGAGTAGCACAAGCCAAGTTGCGGAACAACTACACTGGTCCCTCGCTACAGACCTTCCATATATGGTGCGATGACGTCACTGGGACCAGTGTACCCTTTCCTCCGCACTACTCTGCAGTGCAGGTGCAGCGATTGCTTAATAATATATCAAAACAAATGTCCCCTGCCATAGAATTTGCCGATATGCGCAGTTCAAATCTTAGATTTTATTAAAAATTAAAGAAATAAAGAACAATTTGGCATAAACATGGAGTTTATTCCGCGGAAACAACTACGCACTATCACGAACGAGACTCGGGTCACCCGAGTTGCTAGAATTTCAAATCGAACACCGCGAGTGGAGTAAAAAAATTAAATACTTTGCTGTAGTTATATCGGGGGGTCGGTCCTAAGCATTGCTCATTCATATTAGTCTTTAATATAGCATTGTGGGTATATATTTTAAAAGCATTAATATATAGGCACAGTCACAATGACAATGTACTATAATATATCTATAGTATATATCTATAATGATTAATGTAGCCACCGAGATCACTACTAATATTGTGACGAACTACAATATTTGAAATACAAGCCTGAGCTTAAAATGGGTTAGTTTTCTTATTACTAGTTGCAACAATATTGCCATCACAGTTAGCAGCCCTTATTTGTCCATTAAATCGTGATAAATCATTAAATGTGAAGTAAACACGCTGAGCGACAATAGGGGACTTGAACATTAAGTCATATATTTTCACGTTCTATACTTACTTGGTGTAGTCCTCTCTTCTCTGAATATAGTACTTCTTCATAACCTTTACCTCGTGCAAATTGTTGTCTACCTCCCATGATATAAAGTCGACCTTTTTGAGAAGTTTCTTCTCGTGATATTTGAGTTTCCGAACCATGTTGATTTGCACGTGTATCAACACCCGGTGTTGTTCTCAATCGATTCACATGGTGGCGCCACCGCGCCAGCCAAGTCGCTACTCGAGCATGTATGTGGACGGCGTCTTGTGCTGGCAGACATGGCTTCCAATTTCCACGTGACTTGGCAAAAGTTGAACTGGCCACCCATCACCTGGTGGAAATGGCAAGAACTACTATTGTGGATAGGTTTCCAAAACTAATGCATTGGGAGGGACCCAGCAGGAAACAGTAGCAACATTTATTAGAACAACCAGACATGATAAATAAGCTTGTGTTGATATAACCTGGGATATTGCTAGAACATAAAGTTGTACACGCGGTCGAAAAGAAGTAATTAGCCTCTGTCGCTCCCGCATCGGTCACACGTTCTTGACATATAAGTTTTATTTTGGCTGGGGACCTTCCACCTTTTTTAAAGGCCCTGTCACACTACGACGTGCGGCGTCAGCGCGTGCTCAACGTTCGAAAATTTGTCAGTACGTCGGCATTCATAGAACTTTTCAGCGGCGGGGGATAAAAATGGGCATATACACAACGTACACACAACGGACGTAACGTATGCAGAATGTATCTCTGACATATTGCTAGCGTAGGAGAGCATTCATGTGGCTCGCAAAACGCTCGCATATGCTTACGGAATGCTGACCAACGTTACATAAGTTACTCCATCACTAGACGTATGGCGTATACGTTAAATACGCTGGAGATACGGCAGGCATACATTCGAAGTACGTTAGGAGTACGTAATGCATCCGTTGGCATTACACTGACTGTACATGGACTGCACGTTCCCACCGGCTGAATGTATGGCTAACGTGCAGTAACATATACCAATATATCCCTAATGTATGACGACGTATCCCGAACATACACGCAGCATACGTTCAACGTACGAGCCACACATCAACACAAGTTGGAAATTTTGAGCATGCACAACATTTTTTCGGAGCCTCGACGAACGGTGACATAAGACGACGTATAACAACGTATCCGGAACGTACCTGACATATGCCCAATGTATACGTAATGTATAATGACGTACGCCAACGTGTTGGTCAAAAATCACATACATCGGCATACACTAAGGCTATGCATCGTAGTGTGACAGGCCCTTTAGTGTGAGCACTGCCGAGGTATAGATTTACTGAGAGTAGCCTACATCACATTTTAGTGAGATGTCCTCACCTATAGCTGGTTAGAGGTGATGTGTTTGGCTTTGTTTTACACCTTTTTTGTTTTAGGTGTCTCTGCTCTTTTTCGTATGGGGTCAGTGGGTCAATGCAATATTTTATCACGGCCGTAGATCAATGTTTGACATATTTCAAGGCACTCTTGGGTGGTACAGTGACTATTTTTGCTCTAGTATTAATATTGAGTGTCATATACCTAGCTTTGTTTTACACCTTTTTGGTTTTAGGTGTCTGCTCTTTTTTGTATGGGGTCAGAGGGTCAAGGCAATATTTTATCAGGGTCACAGATACATGTTTTACATAGTTCCAGCCACTCTTGAGCCATGTTCACACAGGCAATGTAAATCGATTCGTAGAAAGCGACTTGCCTAGTTCGCCTCACATTTCTCGTGTGAACGGATGTCTGAGGCGGATTAGGGCTGAATCGATTCACGTGATGCGCATACTGTAAACCACCTCGCGAGGTAGTTTACGTGAGGCGATTTCTGTGATTCGATTTATTTTGCCCGTGTGGACGCACTGAGGCAGATTAAGCACCTCACACGCATGCGCAGTCGACACCTCAGTTTGTTGACTTTCCAGTCGATCAAAAGCGCATATTATATAATTTAGTCTATGAAGCCGCTAGCTGGGCACAGATATTTTTTTTATCATATATTTTAATGTTTTCACTACCCAGCAGAAGTTTTGACTGTTCCAAACCAATACGGTTCAGTCCATACATATCTAGGTCGAACCCACATTCTCTAGTGCCGACATCGACAAACCCAAACTGGCGCTGGTTAGTATCGACTTGCTCATGCGCAGATTTCGATTTCCGGCCCAAGTACTGCCCGTGTGAACGGGCCGCTAATTCGACTCACCTGATTCGATTTGTCTGATTCGCCTCACATTTTGCCCGTGTGAACACGCTTTGGGTGGTAACGTCTATCTCTTTTTTTTTGCTTTGAATGTCGAATAAGGAATAAGGAATAAGTAGCTAACTTCACATTTTGAATAGCAAATAAGGAATAAGGAATAAGTAACCAACTTCATATCGGTGTGTCATCAAATTTCGTAGGGAGACTGGTTTTCATTTTCCATTTTTAACTTGAACAATCTTTTTTACTGTTGATTTCATTTATCATATAGATCTACCACTTGTGATTTTACCACAGTTGTATGCTCATTTTACATACATTTCTGTGCTATATTTTAGGCTATCTGTTTGAAATGTAATTATTTGGTCAGATATGTTTAACCACCGATAATAGCTGATATCTACTTTTTGTGCTGGGGGGTCGTTCAGCAAACAAATAAGAAGTTCAATATATCCATGACTGTGTACTAATTTCCTCTCAACGCATTCAGTACATGTATTTAGAGTCTAGCCTTAGACCTAAAATAACATACCCAGTTTCCTTCATGGACGAATATTCTTATTATGTCCATGTAGGCCCATACGTGTTATTTGTGATAGATAGTATATTACAATAATACTACATAGAGTCCAGGAAGTAATTCCAAGTCTCTGGCGCAAGTTTCTGTTATCTCTATAATTTGATATGCCTATATCTAAATTTAGCCTTAGCCTTATCTAATTGCAGTATGTGTTTGTATGTTTGTTGTGTGTTTTTGTCTAGGGTAGATGTCTACTACTGAAGTTGCTACGCGCTATCGTTGTTTATGTTGATCACGACGCCTGGGGAGCAGATATAGTGATAGTCATTTTCATATTGTGTTCACTTTTCTTGGCATATATATTCATGGCAGGGTCCGATAATCATTTGACTAAATGGCCCTTCTATACAAACATAGTATTCATTACCTACAACCAAAATTTCAGCGAAAGCGCATTGTTTGCGGGGTGAAATGTCTAATGACCGTTAATTAATTAATTAATTAACCACCATCACCACCACCAATTATAATAACTAACTTGGTTTTGAAATAGGACACTTATAAATTCATATAAGTGTTCATGAATTTACCTAAGAATATATACATTTTTATATGTGTATATAGATTTGAATAAGTTTATATATATAGATTTGAAAAAGTTTATATATGTATATAAATTTAAATATGTATATAAAAGTTTATATGTGTATATACATTTAAATATGTATATCAAAGTTTATATTCTTATATATAAATTTAATTATGTATATATAAATTTATATAAGTATTCATGAATGTTGATGTTCCAGTTGCCGCTGCTGTGGGAGTGGAACTACCACTGACAACTGGAGTTGAGGCCCAGGGCACACTCACCATGCTGGCAGCAGGTTGCCGGTGAGACACTGCATGAGGAGGCATGGTGTGAACAGCCATACCAAGTGGATGAAGTTGAGGCTGAGGTGCAGGCGCCACAGAGGGATGTGGCACCAGCTGAGGCAGAGGCGGCACTGGCTGATGGCGCAACGGTACAGGTTGCACAGGCAGAGGTTGAGGTTGAGGCCGCGGCTGCTGCGGATGCTGCACCACAGACTGCAGCGGCTGCAGCATATACTGCTGGACATAGTCCTGGGTTTGTGACGCCCATCGTGATGCCGGTGGTGGTTGGTGGGTCCACTGCTGGGGCTGGGGCTGGTACAGCTCACTTTGAGAAGGCCCTGCAGGACTTTGTTGACTTGTCCAGAATAATATGGGTTTTACCAGAATGCTAATGCCCAGACTGCTCAGATGGATAACAGATTTTGTACTGCAGTTCTGCAGGGCTCAGGCCCTTGAACCTCAGCGACTTGAACCACCCCTGCAGATGCACGGATGTCCTCCCCATCCGGTTTGCCTGGTCCTCCCACATCTTGCCCTTCTTGTAAGACCGCCTGTAGTCAGTCATTTGAACGTTCCATATGACTGGGTTCTCTTGGAGGAAATCCAACATCCAATCCTCCTTGGCTAGCGACAGAGAACAGTCACTTTTTTTCGCCCTCTTCTTCTTGGCCAAGGCGAAGCCGGAGGTATGAGTGGAGGCTGAGGCCGAGGTGGTGGAGGCGACAGATGACACACACTAGCTCCCAAGGGAAGCAGGAGAGCTGGAGTGGGGCCGTGTCTGGCTCTGTGTTTGTGTCTCCAACTCCATCTCCATCTCTTCAGGCTGGCTAGATGGAGAGTGGGTGGTGTGCTGGAGAGTAGTGTGGTGAGGAGGTAGGTGAATGACGCCGACGATGGTGATGGTGATGCTGGCAGAATCTGCTTCTTCCTGCCTCTCCCACTCCCTAGTCCCGTAGTGATAGCAATGTTAGCAGCCTTGCTGAAGCTGTGATGTTCTTCTTGGCAGGCAGTGGTGTTCTCTGTGGCGGATTGGTTAGAGTGTCTGACTTTTTTCTAGGTCAGACTCCTAATCTGAGGGTCGGCGGTTCGATTCCCCGTGCCCCCAGCTCTGCCAATTTGGATTTCCACCGCTGTGTATAACTTACAGCGTCATCAATGGCCGGTTGCTCTCATACCATGTCTATGTGGTGTGGGAGGTTAAAAATCCCTTGGGTCGGTAAAAGTGTAGGCTCGGGCTTTCTATCGACAAGCGGTGGAATGAGGAAGACCAGTCGTCTATGACTGAAATTTCCCCTGCTTAAACAACTAATGGATAAAAAAAAAATGGTGGCTTTGTATGAAGAAAGCCAAAACTCCTGGGTATTTATACCCATCGGCGACCGAATACGTGACCAGGGCGTGGCCTAAATGTGATTGCATACGTCACGAATACGCTTTGCACACGTTACGCATAGGTTTTGAATACGTTATGCACACGCTACACACATGCCGACATGCTAGGCGTACGTTGACCATACTTCGTTGCGCGTTACTCATACGCTGAAACTGTCGCCTCCAACCGTCACTACACGTCCCAGCACGCTGGGTATACGTCGCTATATGTTTTGTATACGTCGCTATACACCACGCATACGCTAACCATATGCCAGCCATACTCTCTGTGTACGCTTCATACATTGTGGGGGTGGGCGCCCGCAGCGCGAATAGTTTGGCAAATGCCAACTTATTTAAATTTGATTTTTATTTCAAAACATTACGCGCGGTAGGTGTGTACCTAGCATTATGCTAGGTACACACCTACCATTTTTCCGCACCCACCTACCATATACGATCTAAAACTGCCCAAAAGTCGTGAGGTGTGCACTCTCCTAGCACACCTACCGATTGCGATTCGCGACTTAAAACTCATTTTTAGGGCTAAAACTGCTTCCTTACGATTGCGATTCGAAAAATGAATCGGCCCGTTTTCAGTTTTAAGCGGCGCGGGTCGGGTCGCGAGTTTAATGCTAGGTACACACCTACCGTTTTTCCGCACCTACCTACCGTATTCGATCTAAAATTGCCCAAAAGTCTTGAGGTGTGCACTCCCCTAGCACACCTACCGATTGCGATTCGTGACTTAAAACTCAATTTTAGGGCTAATGCTTGGTACACACCTACCGTTTACGACTCGCGCACTAAAACTCACGACCCGACCCGCTTAAAACTGAAAACGGGCCGATTCATTTTTCGAATCACGAATCACGAATCGCAATCGTAAGGAAGCACTTTTAGCCCTAAAATTGAGTTTTAAGTCGCGAATCGCAATTGGTAGGTGTGCTAGGGGAGTGCACACCTCAAGACATTTGGGCAATTTTAGATCGAATACGGTATGTGGGTGCGGAAAAATGGTAGGTGTGTACCTAGCATTAAAGTGCTTCCTTGCGATTCGCGATTCGAAAAATGAATCGGTTCGTTTTCAGTTTTAAGCGGGTCGGGTCGCGAGTTTTAGTGCGCGAGTCATAAGTGGTAGGTGTGTACCTAGCATTAGTGCGCGAATCGTATATGGTAGGTGTGTACCTCGAATAACGCCATACGTCGTAGTATGACAGGACCTTTAAAAAAACCTCTAGTTTACCGTGCGAGGATTCGTTAGTGCAAACCCCGACTGAGAGTGAGACAAACTAATCGTTTACAAAATTCATAATTGTCGCTAAATAGTCTGGCATCAGCTTTAATAGGATAAGGAAAGGACTCCTTTGCTTAGTATCCGAATAATATGACTGAATGGGATATGGCACCACACTGCCAGGGGACCGATCACTCAGTTTGGAAGCAACATAAAGTCGCCATGAGTCTTATTAACTTAAGTCGGTATAACCGTTCCGATATGGCCTTAGATAAAGCCACGCGAAGATCCCAATACACAAACAAGCGAGCAACATCGGTGTATTAAAGTTTATTGCACAACATGGGTTTTACGTCCAAGTGGCAATAGCCGTACACGTGGCTATAAAAAAAAAATCAAGTTTGTGTATATTTAGGCCTATTTGCATGGGCAACGGCAATGGGCAGACCTACGCTCCCCCATATGTAATTCCTATGTTAACAAACCCACACAAAAAACACTTGGTATACCTCATTAAAAAAAATCAGTAAGCCAAAACTCATATCCAGATTTCATTACAGTCAACATGCTGTGATGCGCATACTAATAGCGCTATCTACACACACCAGAAGCAGAGCCTACGATAGTCACGCTCCACGTTGTGAGAGTGTAATTTATTTACCACGCGTTACCTGTAGTCCCTCCGCACCGAAGAATATAGTCCCCCACAGCGAATCTGTTTACGCGCTTGGAGTTACATCTAAACCCCCATCACAGTATCCACACAAAACAATCACAACATCGTGCTACCATCCGACCACATGGCATTCATGAATACGAAAGCGCGATGCAAAGCGGTGAATAGTTTCAAAGTTTTAAAGAGTTTCCTGCTTCGCGGAGCGATATCCGCGGCGAGAGGTCAGGCGTGTCAGGCAGATGCCGCTTGGCAAAGTTAAGCAAAGTCCGTCCACCCATAAAGCTGGGACTACTCAACGAGCGCGGTGGTGACTGCAGCCACGGGGAAGGGACTGGGACACTACGGACACCCCATCACGCTGGATTATTCACCTTAAATGTGTCGTAGATGATCGGAGTACGCCTGCAGTGACGTTATTGGTACACCATGTGGAACCAGAACGTGCTAGATCGGACATTAATAGTGTTTCTGGGACTACTATGCGGAACCTACGGTAAGCAAACACGGGGGCGACATTCCCCCGGTGCTAGTCGTGGTAGCGCCGGCATGCATGGGTGGGTGGCGGGCGGTCCCCGGGGAGAGGGGCTGTTATGTTGTGTTGGTGACATCCTTCAATGTATCCGTGTTTTGAAACACTCTTACAATTATAGTCGAGATCTAACCAAGCAACCGCGATGTGTAATCCTGACATACGATGTTTCGCACTGTTCCACTCCCTAGCTAGTTTGCATAGACCCTAGGCCTAGTTGTGTTAGGACCTTGGGATGCCGTGGTGTTGTCACCAAACTGTGTCTCCATGTTGGACTAGCGGTGACATACTTCCCCCCTCCCCGTCTATATGGCTGTCCACCTGTCCCCATGATCGCTTAGGACCTGTATCGAATAATCGTTTCCTTGCCTTCCTTTGGAGTTCTCTGTCAGTGCCCCCCCCCCCCCCCCCCCTTCTGTCGCAGTGCAGCCACATGTTTATTGTTATGTACTAATGTAGGTAGATTGGTCATGCTTTGATTTATTTGAATCACAGCTCGCTACTTTAATAATCAGTTTTCTCCGCGTGTGTTATCCGCGCCAACCTCGGACCCGACTGTGTTGTGAACGACTAGTGGCTAGTGCTGTTCCCCTGAGCATCGCGATCTGATGCACACGAACTGGTCGTGTATAGAAGATAGCCTATCTGCACGCTATCGGTATCACATCACCATCAGGCATTTCTCTGTGTGACGTGCAGTATTCAATTTATGAATTTGATACAGTGAATGAGTTCCGTGATATATATGTAATGGGTGTAGTACTTTTGGTAATTACTTAGTTGAGGGGGGGGGGGTAATTTTCATGATTTTGAATGATTTTCGTCATCCTTTTTTGAAGCTGCATCATCATGCTTTTTCATGGTGTTCTCTGTGGCGGAGTGTTTAGAGTGTCTGACTTTTTTCTAGGTCAGACTCCTGATCTGAGGGTCGGCGGTTCGATTCCCCATGCCTCCAGCTCTGCCAATTTGGATTTCCACCGCTGTGTATAACTTACAGCATCATCAAAGGCCGGTTGCTCTCATACCATGTCTATCACTCTATGTCACTATGTGGTGTGGGAGGTTAAAAATCCCTTGGGTCGGTAAAAGTGTAGGCTCAGGCTTTCTATCGACCAGCAGTGGAGTGGGGAAGACCCGTCTGTGACTGGGATTTCCCCTACTTGGGACAACTAATGTACCAAAAAAAAAACAGAGAGACAAATAAGTGTTCACACTTCCTGTCTACCATTCGCTATATCGCTATATCATCATGCAGCTTTACGAAAGGGAAGTGGCTACGCGTACGTCACCGTATTCGTAGCCTGCTGGTCTAGACATATGGCAGTGTGCGCGCATGTCCCCTAGTTCCTCACATATTTTTAGCATCCGCGGCTACGCACACGTGAGCCATGTGTCTAGCCTGGCGGTCTAAATGTACGGCGAGAAAGTGGCTACTCGTACATGAGCAGTGCGTTTAGATCACGGATTGATATATAATCGGCATATGTAATTCAAGTGGCCCTTATTTGTGAAATTAGTTGCGAATGTCATTACAGCTCCTTTAGGTGCGCCCTAGTTCCTCACGTCTCTTTAGCCTCCGTGTCTACGCATACTACATCGGCATAGCCATAGGTGAGCCATATGTGTAGCCTTGCGGTCTAAACGTACGGCGAGAAAGTGGCTACTCGTACGTGAGCTGTGCGTTGAGATCACGGCTTGATTTATAATCGCAAATAGTATAAAAAAAATTTAAAATAGTTATTAGAGGATTTGCAGTGGTTTTATAGGAATGTTTTAGCGTAGGCTCCTCAAAATGCATATATTCTTCATGAAAATTTGTCACAAAATGAAAGTGCTCTATGCCATGAACCCAAGAGTTAAATTGTAGCTAGAAAACCCCCCTTTTGATGACCTGAAAGGTAACACATACTCATAATACTGCAAAGCATCTCCATGCAGCGGAATGGAGCTAGCGTTATTGTCGTTGTCGAACCGCTTCGTGGCGATCAGCGTTTTTCGCACATAGCTACTATCTGAAAATTGATATTGAATCATATTCCCAAATGAACAACACTGCTAATTTACTTTAATTATCTCTCTTTTAGTCTAGTTAAGTTAATTGTTACGGGTACTAAATAATTAACTGATTTTGCTGGTTTCCGCGATTTCTTTGGAGGTAGACTAAATCTGCGATTTGTGTCCACCCCAACCCACTAGAACATTCAGAACATAAAACGCCAATATAACTACTTCTCTACTCCCTATCTATATTATGACGTCACTATGTTGCTGTCGTCGTTTACTTTATTGGCCATCCCCCATGTTATATCAGTTAATATGTATGTTAGTGTTGCTTTAACTAATAGAATTGAATAACTTTAACATATCCGCTTGTCATAATTTGCTATGATATCTGGAACCACATAAAATGATGAAAGAGTGTCCTCAAAGGTTGGATGGTTGTGATTTCATATCAAGTCTACCTTGCTTGGCTATTTATTTCTGGTGTCATATGATAGTTTCATAATCATAGGCCGTAATAGTCTGGTTTTGGGTCTGCTAGATATAAGTTGGTCATTATAATCTATTTTACTTCAGTTTGAAGTACTTTCAATATGAATTTTGGGAGATATTTGAAATACAAATTTTGCGACCATAATTTAAGCATAGAATGATAGATTATATTTCTAATTAAGGTTTATGATTAAATATGATATGCACATCAACATGTTGGACATTACCTTAGATGTTGATAGGACGCAAAACTCCGACAACCAACCAAAAGGAAAAAAATGGAAACATGCTATGCCTGTTGCTGCCTCCCCCCCCCCCTCCTTTTAGCGGGGGCCCGGGCCGCCCTGCTGACTCTGACCCGGCGCCGCGTTCAGTTGCGTTCCCACGGCCTGGCGCCGAGCTCGGGCCGCCCCCCCCCCCCCCCCCCCCAAACCGCGCGCTGCCCCCTGGTGGACGGGGCCGTCCTCCTGCACCCTCCGCCGACCCACCCGCTCCTTACGGGGGGGGGGGGGGGGGTGCGTTTTTAGTTGTTTACGCACTGGCTTGGGTTGTTGATTTAAAACTGAGTACTTCATTATAATGTGTGTTCTTTGATAACTTCGATATGGATGCGCGCACACTCAGCTTTTTATTTATAGCGAAAACATTAGCAGTAGTCTAAGTAGGAAAAGCACCATGCAACAATTAAAGTTGCATAATATGATGCTTTTAAGTGTCTGTCATATTTGAAATGCAAACACTCCGACACAATACGTCAGTAGTCTTCAGCAGTAACAGGTTCTATTGAATTGACTTGATTTTTCCCATCTATGTGGAAACAGATCTTTAATAAGTGCATCAGATGATCAGTATTCTCTATGTCGGATATCTGGGAACTTTTTGCTCTCACAACGCCCGAAGGGTAAAATAGATGCCACTGTCATAGGGACAACACTAAAACTACCCTAACCATCACAGTAATTACCTTAAAAAAATTATACTTGTCGCTTCCTAGCCAGGCGCTCGGCATTATTAGGACATGGCGAGGACTGGTGTGCTCAGTGTCAGGATAATGTGACTGAGTGGGATACCAGGTTCTGGTGCCGGTTGACTGGTTTCCCAGTGGGACAGCACTATTAAGTCACCATGAGCGCGCACTGTCACAAGTCGGTACCCGTCCTGATATGATCTTAGATGTTGCTGGGATGTAAAACAACAAACAAAAACAGTAATTTGTGCTTGGAAAGTAAATTTCTCTTATTTCTATTAAATGGTTCAGATCTTTCTCTAAAATTTCACATTCAGCTTTTTTTTTTATCAGCCATCTATTTTGCAAAAATAGCTTTTGAGTCCGTGATCCAGTAGGGCTGACACTGACACTCAGAATATCCTAACTTTCAATATTATGTCTGTTTTTAATCCTTTCAGAGAAAATTGCTCTTAGGTTAAATTAAATACTTCAGATCTTCCTCTTCAATCGCGCATTAAGATATTTTTAATCGACCCAATGACAGCTTTTAAATTGATTTGGCAAAATATGCTGGTCTGATGAAAACATGAACCTTTTGAAACCAAAGCACTAATCTAAGTTTGATAATGTGACTCAGTCGGGTATCAAGCCATGGTCGGAGGTCCGTTCTCCCAGTAAAACAGCACTATTACAGTCCAGTGGGGCAGCACTATGAAATCTCCATGACTGCACAATGTTACAAGTCGGTGTCCGTCATGGTGACCTTACCTGTTGCTAGGACGTAAACCTCCAACAATCAGACATCAAAGTTGCATAGTCCCATCGTTTTGTGTTTCTATCATTTTTCTGAGATAAATACGTTAAATTGACTGTTATTATCTACCTTACTTTAGTCTGAAGTAACTTTTACTTTAGATAGTAAACCTTTTAGATATTTGAAGCACAGGCATGTAAAATTAGTTTTTGCAGGCATGCCAAAACTCTGACACCATAGGCTTCAGCAGTAACAGCGACTCAGTATTCCTTTCTATTCTTAATAAGTGCCTGAGTATCTAAGTTAGATATGTAGAATAAATTTTAGATAATTGGTTTGGTTTTGAAAATTTGATACTTCATCGGACTATGCAGCTTTAACCTTTAATCTGTCTAGAGTAGATGTCTACGATTAGTTCTAGCTAGATGTCTAATTAGTTCTAGCTAGATGTATAATTCGCTATGTTTAGCTACCAAGCTAGATCTAGCTACCTAGATGTCTATCTCACATGATGTAGACCACATAATAATGGTATAGAAGTGAAAAGGTTAAGCTCCTGTTGGCGCGTGTGAATGAGGAGGGGACTGGATGAAGCAACAACCAATAAACCAAGCCACATGCGATAAAGTAGCAAACATAGTACTTGCACAAATAACAACACCAGGGAGTATCGTAGCAAATGACGAATTATGCTGGCTTACTCCAGTGTATTGGGTTTTTTTTGTATGAAATATTGGATTCCAGTTGAATAACATTTCTCTTTTACCATAACTAGCCGATATCAACGGATATGCACACATTACTGCATTGAGGAAACCGATTGAAATGGAACAAAATCTGTTGATATCTGACAGAGTCTGGGTTGTCTCCATTGCATATCCGGCCCGATCCGTTACAAGTTTTGAGCGTGTGGTCATCCAGCTTTAATATTCATTCGTGCATCCAAACTGCCTGTTAATAAAATAATGATTGTTTTGTTCATTAGGGTTGTGTCCTAGCAACGTCTAAGGTCGTGAGCTGATTTGGACAATATAAACAAAAGCATGAAGTCATCAGGTTTAAGCATATATTATGAGGATATTGCTGGTTTGGGCGAGCGCGCTGGAATATAATATTTAATATGTGACGTGTTTGTTGGGGTTTTATGTCTTGGCAACATCAGATCAAGACAGGTACTGAATGTGACAGTGCAACTTCATAGTGCTGCTCCATTGGGAGACTGGGCACTGTGACCCGATATCCCACTCACATTATACCGATTCTAAGCTGACCAGTCATTGCCCTATCATAGTAGTGCGTGTACCAGACTCTGGTGACAAATATCAATTTTATATGTCATCAGTTTGACTCGACTTAGGTTCGAACTCCCGATCTTCCGCACAGGGAGCCTGCGCTCTGCCGATTCTGCGAAGCGTCCGGAGACTTGTTGAGGTGGTTGGATGGTTGTGTTGTCAACATCTAATGCCCGGTACACACCTACCGTTTGTGTGCGCACACCTCCCGTATACGATCGAAAACTGCGCGTTTCGCCCACAAAAATCGCTTGGTGTGCGCTCCCCGCGCACACCTAGCGATTGCGATTCGCGCATAAAACTCAGTTTTTAGTGCTAAAAGCGTCTGTTTACGATTGCGATTCGCGATTCGAAAAACGAATCGGCCCGTTTTCAGTTTTTAAGCGGGTCGGGTCGAGTCGCGAGTTTTAGTGCGCGAATCCTATACGGGAGGTGTGTACTAGGCATAACTTCTAAGGTCATATGAGGACGGTGTTAAGATAGAAAATGAACCAGAACACAATTCGACATTGCTCAAAGCGGGACTATGTCAACAATAATATGGATTTGCTCCACTTTAATTTCCCCAATCCCGCATCCGCGTCCTTATAATTACCAAGCGTTCGTTTTATTGCTGATTTATTTATAATGTGGGTCATGGAAACCCGAGTACATCTGGGTATAGCTACTCAGTTATGAGGCAGCTTAAAGTTGCATAGTCCGATGAAAAGATAACATTTTCAAAACCAAAACAATTATCTAGATTTGATTCTACATATCTAACTTAGATGCTGGTGCGCTTATTAAACATTTCACGTATAAGGGAATACTGAGTCAATTAATATAACCTGTTGCTGCAGAAGCCTATGGTGATAGAGTTTTGGCAAGCTTGCCAAAATTAATTTAGCATGTTTCCATTTAAAATATCTCAAAAGTTAGCAATTTAAAATAAAAGTTACTTCAAACTAAAGTAAGGTAGATTATAATGAACAACCTAAATGAGAGAAACTCAAAACCATCGGACTATGCAACTTTAAACTGATTTATATTCTGCTACCTGGGGCTATGGGAATTTCAAGTTGCATTGCGTGCACGCAGATGACTACGCATATGCCTGCTCACGTTCACACTTAAGGCCCTGTCACACTTTACTGGATTGAGGAAACGGACTAAAATAGTCTAATTGGGTTTGATTAGGAATTGAAATGTATCGATTATGTAACTGTCGGTAACGGTTGATATTGTATCTAACGATCAACGGACAATTCAGTATACAAAAAGAAATATAACAGATAATAACGACATGAGTCAGTCCGGTGCAATCTGTTACAAGTTTTGCGCATGCTCAAAACTTGTAACGGATCAGGCCGGATATGCAATGGAGACAACCCAGACTTTGTCAGATATCAACAGACTTTGTTCCATTTCAATCCGTTTCCTCAATGCAGTAACGTGTGCATATCCGTTGATATCCGGTCTGATCCGTTACAAGTTTTGAGTCTGCACAAAAGTTGTAACAGATTGCGCCGGACTGACATATGCGGTTATTATCCGTTACATATCCATTGCATGTCTGTTGCCGTTTGTTATAGTTCTTTTTGTATACTGAATTGATCGTTAGATACATTTTCAACCATTACCGCCTGTTACCCGTCTGTTACATAATTGATACATTTCACGTCCAAATCACACCGGACCAGAATATTTTTGTCCGGCTCTATCCGTTTCCTCCATCCGGCGAGGCGTGACAGGGGCTTTACAGTTACACATTCACCCGTCACTGAAACTGTTACTCGCCCTGTCATTTTCACTCACACCGGTTGGTTGGTTGTTTTACGTCCTGGCAACATCTAAGGTCATATGAACATGGCTACCGACTTGTGACAGTGCGCACTCGTGGCCACTTTATAGTGCTAGCCCACTGGGAGACCAGGCTGCCAGCACCATAACCTAATATCCCACTCAGTCACATCCTCACACTGAGCGAAAGCAGTCCATGCCTTATCCTAATAATGCAGAGCGCATGTCTAGGAAGCGACACATATCAATTTTTAAATCATTGGTTTGACTCGACATGGGTTCGAATCACACGATCTACCAAAACGGGGGACGGGCGCTCAACTCATTCGGTCATACCGATTGGTCACACTCACACCGGTCACACACACTATATTTCAACAGTAGGACCTCTCTAAATCGACCAACCATTGGACCGACTTTAAATGGTCCATTTAGGGATTTTTGGTTTGTTTAGGTATCATTAAAATAGTATTGTATGGGACCCAAATAAAGCGACCGATATAGGGATGTGGTCGTTCTGTGGAGATGGTCGGTTAGAGAGGTTTTACTGTATATCTATGTATATGCTGTGCTTTGTCGCACACCTTGCTGTTACTGTTAGCTCACCGGGCTATGTGCCACCTCACACACGTGACACATGCTTTCACAGTGTTTGCCGTGATGGGAGGGTACGTGGCATTCACACCTTGTTTATGTGTGTGAATTTCATTGTATGAGGGGTGGGGCGGCGCCAGACTTACAGATTGCTATGATAACTGGAAAAAAGAGTAAAGAGTGTCCTTAAAGGTTGGATGGTTGTGATTTCATATCAAATCTGCCTTGCTTGGCTATTTATTTCTGCTGTGTCATATGATAGTTTCATAATCATAGGCCATAATAGTCTGGTTTTGGGTCTGCTAGATATAAGTATTAAGTTGATCATTATAATCTATGTTGCTTCAGTTTGAAGTAATTTCAATGTGAATTTTGGAGATATTTGAAATACAAATTTGCGACCATAATTTAAGCATTGAAACTGTCACTCGCTGGGCATAGCTACTCAGTTGTGAGGCAGCTTAAACTGATTTATATTCTGCTACCTGGAGCTATGAGAATTTCGAGTTGTATTGCGTGCATGCACATGACTATGCATATGCCTGCTCATGTTCCCACTTGAGGCCCTGTCACACTTTACAGGATTGAGGAAACGGACAAAAATAAGTCTAATCCGGTGTGATTCGGAATTGAAATGTATCGATTATGTAACTGACGGTAACATTTGATAGCATATCTAACGATCAACGGACAATTCAGTATACAAAAAGAACTGTAATGGATATGGAACGGATCGTAACGGATAATAATGACATGCGTCAGTCTGGCACAAGTCGCAAAACTTGTAACGGATATGCAACGGAGACAACCCAGACTTTGCCGGATATCAACAGACTTTGTTCCATTTCAATCCGTTTCCTCAAATCCGGTAAAGTGTGCATATCCATTGATATCCGATCTGTTACAAGTTTTGAGCATGCGCATTAACAGTGATCCGCTGAGTCATTGCGAGGTTATCTGGGTGAGTTCGATGTCGAGCCAGCGTCATACATTGCTCATAGACCCTCACCCCCTCATTATCATTATGCCACAGACTTCCCCCATGGCGACATAATGAGTGCTAGCCAGGCTGTAAGTGCTGATCCCACTTTGCAAGTCTAGCTCGTTTGGATGCATCTTTGTTGGGGTTTTACGCCCTAGCAACATCTATTCATATGAGGACGGGTACCGACTTGTGACAGTGCTCACTTATCGTCACACCAGTATTAGTTCGGTGTTTATACTCGTATAACTATTATGCATCATCATATATATATTATATATAATGTATTATATACATATAAACGCTCGGAGAATTATATATATAGATAACTTGTGTACTTGGACGTTCTTTATGTGGAGGTCGGAATTGAGCGTCGGGACTGGCTTGGATCTAACTCACCCAGATAACCTACTGTTGGACTGGGCCTCAAGCACCGCTACCCGATACCCCACTCAGTTACATTATCCTGATACTAAGCAAGCCACCTCTTGTCCTATCGTAATAATGCCAAGTGCTTGGCTAAATAGCGACATGCATCACGAACCAAATTTATTTGTATATTAGATTCAAGTCAAATGTCGGACATTTTAAAATATTTAAAAAGGTGGATTATTGCGAACAGTCTCATATATAATAAGAAAAATGTCTGCATCCATGGTGACTGACTACTTCACGATTTAAAAACGGAAACGTTGCCACCGTGAATGGATTTGTTCAGTGATGAAAGATCTCCACAATTTAAATGTATTTGTTTATCGACTAACATTAAAGCTGCATAGTCCGATGAAATATCAAATTTTCAAAACCAAACCAATTATCTAGATTTGATTTGACATCTAACTTAGATACTGATGCACTTATTAAGCATTTGTTTCTGCGTAGAAGGCAATACTGGGTCAATTTAACAGAACCTGTTACTGCAGAAGTCTATGGTGTCAGAGTTTTGGCAAGCTTGCCAAAACTAATTTTCCATGTTTGCACTCAAAATATCTCAAAGGTTTACCATTTAAATTAAAAGTAACTTTGAGCTAATGTAAAGTAGATACTAGTGATCGATCTAATATATTTATCTCAGAAAGAATATACAAATTCAAAGCCATCGGACTATGCAGCTTTAAATAAAATCCCAAGGACCTACCACGCAAACCGGGTGGCGGGCGCTCGACTCATTTGCATACCCCGTCTTTCCGTCCCATCCCCAGTTTGCACACCACACAAAGTCAAATGTGCCCCGTTAATATTTATAATCACTTATTGAAGTTGGTAGCGCACAGAGTATAAGGTATCGCATTAATTAGTTTAAATATGTATACATTTTTTTGAAAAGTGATGAATTTATTTACCCTTCTCATAACGGTTAAGTGTGTTACCATTTGTTTTCACCGCTGGGCAGCACTAATCCAATTTGATTTAAATCTTTTGAATTTTGAGTAATGGTAAGTAATATTTATTGTTTTCTTTCCAGCGTTCCCATCGTGTAGTCCGAATCCTTGTAAGAACGCAGGGACCTGCGTCTCCACTGGGGGCGACAACATTTGTCGGTGAGTACAATCGATTGTTTTTTTATATTTATTTACAGTGTTGAGATTCCATACAAACTACATGTTGAATGGAGCTGTCCAAATCCGGTGTAAGGGAACAAACAAACCGATCACTGTCAGATTATTATTATTATTTTATATATACGGAATGATTTGACTCATCTACTTTGGTGGTTGAAAAATAAGTTGTGATTATCACTATATATAATAACTGATATATTATTAACATAGTGATAATCACACATTATCGCCCATAATAATAGCAGTGCCGTGCGAATGCAGGTGGCCCAACTTCCTCACCTCGATTGTGGCCGTCCCTCATGCCACACCATCACTCCCACAATCTTTAGGTGGAATGATTATTTTCGCATTCCGCGCCTGCGTCAACGCCTGGATATTACGACACATTAAACATTCGCAGCACGACCCATCCATGACACATTTATGGGAATTTAAAAATATGTGGGACCCCACGACCATTGCGCTTTTATTACTCCTGCTTGATACCATAGGGGGGGGTGTAATGACGTCACAAGACAACTTTCGGTGGCCATATTGGATTACATACAGAAGGCGTGCAACTGCCTACACTGTGCTTATTTACTGATTTGTTGGGTTATTTGTCACTGTTTTGAGCAGTTTGGCCTCAGAAGTTGTTGCTAAAGTGCTGTATGTAAACACGTAGGATGTAAACTGCCCAGAACCTCCCAGAACACAAGAAAACTCTCTTTTACTGCATATGCATGCATGCAAAACATGGCTAGGGAGGGTGCTTGTAATCCAAGATGGCAGGCCGATGACTGCTGAGTGATGATGTCACGTGCACTCCCTCTATACCATACTATACTATACACTGTATCAGTATCACGGCGCATGCGTCAACTGTGAAAGCCCGATTTTAATTTCATGCGTTCTTAGCGTCTTTATGTCATTTACACTAATGTCTCTTCCTCTTTGCAATTCACCACTGAGTGTTGATGCCTATGTACGGAAGTCTTACATATATCTATTTATACACATGTTTATATATTAGCATAATAGATATGTGGACATACTGTTTATTTGAGTGCTAGATTGTGTGTCTGTAGGTGTGTGAGAGAGAGAGAGAGAGCTGATGGTCGGCCACAGATGTCACCACCTATGTATGGGTGTAATGTGTACATAATGTATGGGTATAATGTGTATGTGATATACATAATGTATATGTGATTGTGCAATATGCATATTATACATATAGTTACAGGCTGTAGGATTTCAGATTTCATGGGAAACACTTTTTGGGTTGCGTGCCTGGTACTCGTGGGAACTGTTTTTCGGTTCCTTAAAATTGGTGATGGGTACCCATTCTTTAAACAGTTAATTAAATTTAGTAGGAGTATATTTTGAACACACCTGTGCAGAAATTGTAATATAACTTTAATCATATACAATGTAATGAAAACAGCCGTCTGTAGCATTTAATAATTACAAACAAATTTTAATTTCCTTGCGTTTTATTAATATCATGGGAAACACAATTTCGGTGCCGTAGTTTCCCCAGCACGGTAATGACACAGTACTGGTAACGATTATTACCGTTAAATCCTACAGTCTGTAGTTGTAGATATGTAATATACGTATTATGTATGTAATATATATAATATAGTATACATGATGTATAAAGTATATATATATATATATACTGTACATAGTATATATGTTATATACAGTTGTATATTATATATGTACATAATAATAATAAATATGGATCGTATGCAGCATCTATTATACATCCATATTGTAGAGATGGTGGGTCGATTGGTTTTTAAATTGATGGAGTTTCAAGTGCGCCAAAAAGCATATAAAACGGGTTTCCATATCAATATGTATCGTAAGCCACATCCTCAACTCAAAGCTTCTGGCAGACGACACAGAAAGAGAAATAAAAGTAAGACAACAGAAGTGGCGGTGGGAGGAGAGCGTTTTGGGGCTCTGTGCGCACGCACCGTGGCCAGCCAGTCCCTTCAGTCTCTGGCTGGGCCGACCCTGTCCGTTTGTTGGGGGTCACGTGGCTTGGGCTTCCAGGTCACGTGATGCAGTGTGTCCTGTGCCGGGTGTTTACTGCCCAGTCTAGTGAGCACTGTCTGACCTGTCGGCACCAGCGGCAACACCTGTGTAACGATATAGCACTGCAGCTCTCCCTCTCTCCCTCTCTCCCTCTCTCCCTCTCTCCCTCTACCAGTCTCTTGTCGTTTTGGATGTGATGGCCGAATCGATAGAGCGCAGGCTTCCCTTGTGGAAGATCGGGAGGTTGAATCTCAGCCGAGTCAAACCGATGACATATAAAATTGCTACGTGTCGCTGCTTGGCATGGCGCTCATATTAAATTAATAGGATATGACAAGGACTGGTTTGCACTGTATCAGGATAATGTGATTGGGATATCCGGTCATGGTGCCAGTGTGGCCTGATTTCCCAAGTGGGATGGCACTATAACGTCACCATGAGTGTGCACTGTCACAAGTCGGTACCGGTCCTGATATGACCTTAGATGTTGCTATGACGTAAAACAACAACACACAAAACCATGAGTGTGCACTGTCACAAGTCGGTACCGGTCCTGATGTGACCTTATATGTTGCTAGGACGTAAAACAACAAAGCAAAAACAAACAAACTTTCATTTTAATGTCTAATTGGGGCGGGGCGGGGTGGGGGTGTATTCAAGCCCCATACAATGCCGACTGGCCATCTTGCTGCGTCCCGACAGGTGATGCTGACCACTGTTGCTAGGGGAGGGATAGGCTGACGTGCTTCGCGGTTGTCTTGGTAACAGTGGGTATGCGCGGACGCAGGCCCCGGGCGAGTACGCCCCGAGGCGAATCTCAAACACGGAGGGGAGGGTCGTAACTAGGACAGCCGAGAGGGAAAGGGAGGGGGGGGGGGGGCATATATGGTATATTTCAATGCCACTTTCCCCCCATGTGGTGATCCTGAATCAGCATGTTGGTGGTTGTTGGCATTTTACGTCCTGGCAACATCTAAGGTAACATCAGGATGCGTACTGACTTGTGACAATGTGCATTCATGGCGACTGTATAGTGCTGCCCACTGGGAAATCAGGTTGCCAGCACTATGACCAAATATCCCACTCAGTCCTTTCCCTGTCCTATTAATGCTGAGCGCCCATCTGGGAAGCGACACGTGTCAATTTAGTAAATCATTGGTTTTACTCGACCGGGAACCGAACACCCGATCTCCCGCACGGGAGTGCTGCGCTCTCCCAATTCGGACACCGCGCCCGGTCATAATAATTAATAGTATGACTAGACTGAGGAATCATATAATATTCTGCTATTATCGTGCAGAAGAATAAGGATTATTATGGTAAGATAGACTGTCCCAAAAGTCTGTTGCTTCCCGGTGATGCGGATTCCGAGGGACACCAGTTTGCCAGGGACACTTCCATTCAAATGCATTGTTAACTGCCGTGAGCAAATCTTCATACAGAAGTCAAATATCTCCCAAATTACACCATCTAGAAACAAATCGTTTGGTACACATATAGAAAACATCTTGACCATAAAGACTATATTAAATTTATATGGTTAGGGTTCTTGAATTCTATTATTTTTGAATAAAACTGATGTTTTGCACTGCGCGTAGCGTCAAACTCAAGGCATTGTCAATGGCCGTGAGCAATCTTCATACAGAAAATACACAAGAAGTCAAATATCTCTCAAATTACACCATCTAGAAACAAATCGTTTGGTACACATATAGAAAACATCTTTACCAAAAACATTATATTAAATTTATAAGGTTAGTGATGACGCTGTTCGATTTTGACGCATGTGCAGAAGCGATGTGTCCCTCGCAAACTGGTGTCCCTCGGAATCCGCAACACCGGTGTGGTGGTTTCAGCGTGTTCCCGTGCTCAGAGGTATCCCTCGCTTCTGCGCATGCGTCAGAATCTAATAAGGATGGCCGTAATCGATTAACACTACCCGGGCGACTCGGGTCATCCGAGTCGTCAGAAATTCAAATAGAACACGGCGAGTGGAGTCGACAAATACACGTGCCATGTGAAAAAAAAGAATAACTTAGATTAATTAAATGAAAATATAGGTAAACTGGGCCATCATAAAATACTTTAAATCCTATTTTGCTGTATTTTTATCGGTTATTAAAAAAAAAAAAAAGAAGAAGATTGTCCACCCGAGCGCGGAGAAGCGTATTCGAATATTCGACCCGAGTTTGTAGGATGTGCGCATGCGCCAATAAGTGGCTCAGGTGACCCGAGTTGATGCGAAATCCGCGCATGCGCAGAAGCAGCGCAGAAGCAACGGGACACCTCTGAGCACGGGAACACGCTGAAACCACCACACCGGGCCTGTCTGGGCGGGTGTCGCCAATGCGCGCTGGTTCTCGTCATGACTGGGTCATTTTGGTGCTTGACCCCGGTCAGCTGCAACCCCGATCCCGTGTCGCTGGTCCCGGACGGCCCACGTTGTGGTGGTGAGACCTTGTTGTGACATTCTGGGTACCAGCGGATCGCATTACTTACACGCGCTGGTCATGTACGGGCAGCAATCGGCGCGCCAGTCGCAGCGACATTTAGTGTAGTGAGGGAAGATCTCCACGTTATTCACGCTGACCTTTCTGTAGGGGTCACATGGAGAAATATTCTTAGACCCAGTAGTGTACTATATTTGGCAGGTGTAAGTGGGGGGGGGGGGGGCTTATATTATTTTGATCGATATAATCTACATTGAAGTAATTGTGCTTTATAATAACTAACTTGGCAGATATCAAGTGCGAACATGCACTCTTTATTACTTGCCGGTGCATACTAATATTGATACCCACTCACATTGATATTCACTCACTCTTACACTCATATACTGGTGTTCTCTGTGGCGGAGTGGTTAGAGTGTCTGACTTTTTTCTAGGTCGGGCTCCTAATCTGAAGGTCAGTGGTTTGATTCCCTGTGCCCCCCACCTCTGCCAATTTGGACGTCCACCGCTGTGTATAACTTACAGCGTCATCAAAGGCCAGTTGCTCTCATGCCCTGTCTATGTGGTGTGGGAGGTTAAAAATCCCTTGGGTTGGTAAAAGTGTATGCTTGGGCTTTCTATCGACAAACTGTCTAATGTTGAAAACAAGCCTATTCAGGCTTATCCATGATAGGCAGTATAAATCTTCAAGAGAGATATACTCATTGATAGTGACACCCCCCCCCCCCCCCCCCCCACACCTCCCACATACACACACACACTGCTACTCACTCATTCTTGTAGTCGCATGCCTCCCGCCGCGAGCTTCATTCAGCGCGTCCGGTTGGAGGGGGTTGGGGTGGAGGTGGAGGGGTTTGCAAAGGATTATCAGGAGGCGGTGATGGGTCCCACCTGGCCGCAGACTGACCGTCGGACCCCGGAGACGCGCCGACTCCGGTTTCCCGGGACGCGCTGCCTCTTCCACCGTGGTCGAACGAGCGCCAGTGTGGCGGCGAGGTGTGGCGACAGTAAGAGGAGCAGGGGTGTTTGGTTTGTGAGTGCACCCAATACTTCCGAGTGGAGGTTGGTTGCTTGTTGAGAGTTTTACATCCTGGCAACATCTATGGTCATATCAGGACGGGTATCGACTTGTGACAGTGCGCACTCATGGTGCGACCAGGGGCCGGACCGTGGTCCGTGACGATCTGGCGTCATCCGTGGCTAGTCCTTGGTGATCCGTGGCTGGTCCGGCCTCATCCGGGGACCGCCTCGGATGTTTTAAAATGTTTAAAACATCCCGGGGATTTTGCGATCCGGGATGATCCAGGGTAGTCCGGGATGCCAGGCGTTTTTAACCCGGATGAGCCACGTTTTAGCCATGGTTTAACCAGGACTAGCCCCAATGTAGCCACGGACTGCCCGGATAAGAGCCGGATGAGCACGGTTTACCACGGGTCAGTCCAGGATGAGCCTCGTTTTTGTATATATATATATATAGCAGGAGCAAGTCCACTTCCAGTACGGGACTGATTCGTGACTACTCCGTGGATATACCGGTGGTCCCGGGCGATCCGGCCTCTGGTCCGGGGCTAGTGACTGCAAAGCCAAAAACGATCAAAATAGCGATTTTATCCGGGGCTGCCCTTCTGATGGTACAGCTAAAAATCCGGGGCTCGTCCGGGTAGGTGTGACTGGGGCGTAAGCAATCCATTCGATTTGTCAACTACCCATGCATTCTTTCTTCCATTCCTTCCGTCATTCCTTCCATCATTCCTTTATTACAGAATAAGTTGACTATAAAATCATCTTTCGTTGACTATAAAATCACAACCAATTTTCTCTTTTTCTTCCTCCCTTCTTTTTCTCTGTCTGTCTCAAATTCTCTCTTGTTTCGTCACTACACTCTTCCCTGCATCCGTCCGCCCCCCCCCCCCTCCCCCCATTTCCCCATATTTCTAAGAGATTGTGATTGCGGGTCAGCCTCCCAATGCAGATGACACCTTGCTACTCAAACAGACAGACGACTTTACTGCTCTCGATTAGTTCCTTTTCCCGCCACTACGCAATGCGACCCAGTTGCACGGCCCTTCCTATATTCATGAGTACTGGACCCAGAGCCTGTGCTCCGGGGCAAACAGACGGTGGGGTAGGGGGGTAAGTTAGCTATCCATGGCGCCGTATCACCAACGACGTCAGTTCCTAAGTACATAGTTATATTAATGCATTTATGTATGTCTCATTGGTGAATTCACGCCGCAGTATCACCAACCATGTCAGTTCTTATAACGACTTTAAACGGTGTGCCTTCTTTATCTGTGGCTACTTCACATAGGTAATGTCGCCAAATGGCGTTTTGACAAGACGGGAGCAGCATGCACTGTGGTCCTTATGGCCTTGTCACATTATGACGCTTCTCGCCGTCGGGCTGCCAACGGGCAAAAAAAAGTCGAGAAACGTCAAACTTTTCGGCGTGGTGGGAAAAAGTTTGACGTCAGCGCAACATGTTGGTACCGTGCGGCCGACGTTGTGGTAACGTATATCGACGCCTGATAGGAAAAAAGCAAAAAAAAGTTTGGTGTGGCGTCCTGATATGACCTTAGATGTTGCTAGGATGTAAAACAGCAATGCACCATTTTGGCGCAACGTGTGTCACACGCACGCGGCGACTGCCTAGCATTTTCGTAACGTTATTCCAGCGGTCTCAACGTCCTCCTAACATGCCCATAACATCCGCACCCGCGCGTCGTCACACATCAAAAGTTGTGTGCATGCACAAAACTTTCGACGCGCGCCGACGACCGTCACCATTCAACAACGAATCCTGATGCGCGCGTAATGCTTCCAGACGTCTCCCGATGTTTCGCCAAAAAATGACGCGCGTTGGCGAGAAACGTCGTAATGTGACGTGGTCCTGCCCGCCACAAAAAGTCATGTAACTCAATATCGCGCCCCGTCGCGCCGAGCACCGGCCGACATCGTCTCGGTCACGTGACGGTGTACGACAGATGCGGCGGACGGGTCCCCGACTTATGCCACAAAATAGCTTCTTTTTTTTGTTCTATTAAAGAAAGAAAAAATATCCATCTATCCTGAATTGTTATCAATATTAACGACAGTTTTTTATTTTACTAAGTGTGAATACCATTAAGCAGGGATGAAAGATCTCCGCGATTCACCGGGATTTTTCAATCTCACAGCACCATCAGCGTATACTAATGGCCGGTACACACCTACCGTTTGTGCGCACACACCTCCCGTTTACGATCGAAAACTGCCCGTTTCGTGCACAAAAATCGCTAGGTGTGCGCCCCCGCGCACACCTACCGATTGCGATTCGCGACTTCTGAAGGCTAAAACTGCTTGCTTGCGAATACGATTCACGATTCGAAAAATGAATCGGCCCGTTCTCAGTCGTAAGGTCGTCGTGAGTTTTAGAGCGCGAATCGTAAACGGTAGGTGTGTACCGGCCATTAGATGTGGTGCTGAGACCGCAATCAGCATACACTACTAATATTAATAAATAAATGCTCCAAGCGCCGCAGCACTATCAGCGTACACTACTAATACATGCTTCAAACGGCGCAACACTATCAGCGTATACCAATATATATATATATATATATAACCCGACTTCCGGGAATTTTCTGCGATTCCCTGACAATGCTAAACCTATGAATATCACTGTTTCCGCTTTTTTTCTCCGAGAGCACTTTCATCCCTGTTTAAGTGAGGTCTCGCTTGTGGATTCTAGACATTATGAACTACCCGCTTCAACAATTACTGTTCTCGAAAGACATGGTACGGCGTATGGTTCAATGAAACAAACATTGTAATAGAAGTTGGTGGTGTGCGATGGTGGTTGGAGGGGTTGTGTGGAAGTGGGCAGGCACTGTCCTGCGTCCCGGCAGGGGGCGTTGTAGGAGAGAGCCCAGCGTCTTGGTGGCCTATTTACGCGATGGTGTCGCCCCAGGGCAAAGCGGAGCAAAAGAACAACCTTTGATAGAAGCCACCCTTGTATGGCCCCCTCCTTGTCGCACCCTCCCCACCTCTTCCCCCCGCACCCACCCGCCACACCCTAATCACCGTGCTGCGCAGGCGCCCTGGGTCAAAGCACCCAGGTGAACATACCCCGAGGGAGGGAGGAGGGAGGGAGTGTGGGAAAGGCCTCCTCCCCTCTCTCCTTCTCTCTTTCTATCTTTCTCTGCTCCCTCTGTCTCTCTGCTCCCTCTCTCTCTATTCCTCTCTCCGCCCCCCATCACTCTTACTCTTGCTCTTAATTCTAAGTTTCCAACTTAGATGCCAGTGCATTAATTTAAACATGATTAAACTACTTAATTAATTTAGGCTATATATACATAGTTCTATATATTTATGTATGTTTTAAACATATTTTATATACAGTCAAACCTCTCAAACCGACCACCTCCCCTATATCGATCACTTTATTTGGGTCCTAAGCGATCGCCTATACAATACCATTGTAACGATATTTTTTGTTAAAAACCTGCCTAAACCGACCGCCTCCCTAAATGGACCATTTAATGTCAGTCTCCTGGTCGGAGGTTTGACTGTACTCTCTGACTCTTGGGTGGTTCGTACCCTTGACAGTTCGTACCCTTGAGTTGTTGGATCGGTACCGGTGTAGCAGGAAATCGCAAACCCTGTAAATCGCAAACCCCCACTTGTGATTTCCTAGGAAATCGCAAACCCTCATGCCATATATGGGCATGGGGGGTTTGCGATTTCCTAGGAAATCGCATATCCCCCCTGGAGATCGCAAACCCCCCATTCGGCGGCGGCGGCGGCGATTTGTTTACTTTACGTTCGTCGAATTTAGGGTTAAATTGGTCAAATTTCACTGTCTGTTTTTAATACTTTCAGCGTAAATTGCTCTTAGGTTACATTAAATACTTCAGATTTTCCTCTTCAATCGCGCATTAAGATATTTTTAATCGATCCAATGAAAGCTTTTAGATGTATTTTACAAAAATAAATGCTCTGCATAGGCATATCATTGCTGCAGTGTTTACCCTTCGCGAAGGGTAAAATACGGCAATGCTATGTCTATGTGGAGCATTTATTTTTGTAAAATACATCTAAAAGCTTTCATTGGATCGATTAAAAATATCTTAATGCGCGATTGAAGAGGAAGATCTGAAGTATTTAATGTAACCTAAGAGCAATTTACGCTGAAAGTATTAAAAACAGAGATAATAGTGAAAGTTGCGATATTCTGAGTGTCAGTGCCAGTGCATTGTCAATGGCCGTGAGCAATCTTCTTACAGAAAAAGTGAAATATCTCTAAAAAGACACCACCCAGAGACAAAACCGCTTGGTACACATATAGAAAACATATTTAATGAATAGATTATATTAGATTCATATGTTTAGGCTTCTGCATTTCTATTAATTTTGAATAAAATAAACGTTTTACACTGCGCGTACGGGCAAACTCAGTGGCAGTGTGCATTCGTTCTGCAGCCGAGCTGCGCGCGCATACACAATGTTTACAAACATTGAAAGGCATCTAGTGGCGGTAAGCCTTAATAACGCTTCGAATTTAGGGTTAATTTAATGAAATTTCACGATTTGAGTATATAATTCTGTTAAATATGGTCGCATTGAATAGATTTGGCCCGAATCGGTCCCAAAACACAGGGGGGTTTGCGATTTCCAGGGGGGGTTTGTGATTTCCTAGTAAATCGCAAACCCCAGGGTGTGCAATTTCCAGGGGTTTGCGATTTACTGCCACACCGGATCACCGGTCCGATTGTAGCTGTGCACTCCAGTAGCCGTTGCTTCAGGAGGAAGGGACGGGAAAAGGTGGGATCTGCAGGCAAGAACACAGTGAAAAAGGAACATGGCAAAGAAAAGAAACGGGTAGTATAGAGGAACGAGAAATTAGGAGAGTTGAGTCAAAGGGTCGTGTATCCTTGCTCTGTGGTGACCGGCCGGCTCCCCATTCCGGAACTCTTTTCAGACATTATCAAGGAGGAGCGGGGCCAGCGTAGAGGAGACAGAAGAGGTGAGGACGAAGGGTGGTCCGGACAGCAACTATTTTACTGTAGTGTGCGTGTGCCGGTGTGCATCATCTTACATTAGGTTGGGCGTGGTTAGGTGGGTTGTTGTTTTTCCATCTTTCTTTTTTTTAATCCAACCCATCGCCACGTTTTTGCATGCGTTAATTAGACCCGATCATGTGCCCCATATGGTGAGCGGGGCCTGAACAGTGGCTAGCTGCGGATATGTTAATTAAGTACTTGGGTAAATTAGGGGCGTGGTGAGCTTAATTACTATCACAGATGGGCGGGGTGCCCGGTGTGACAGCTGACAGGCGCGGCTTGACAGCGTGACAGCGTACTCACTGATGGTGCCGACAATCATGTTGCACCCCCCACTGACACTGTGACAGGGCAGGGGATGATCTACATTTCAGCTTATGTTTGTATACTGTGTATGGAAATTGTGAATAAAAAATGTCTGCTATCGGTATCCTCTGTGAATAAGACAAACAGTGAATGAGTGGACTGGCGATATTTGCTTCCGGTATAGGACAGAGTGGGTTCGAGACTCGACTGAGTAAAAATGGGGGGGGGGGGAGGGAGAGAGAGAAAGGAATAATTATTTGGTAGCTAGAAGTGGGCGTTCTCTCAACTCAATGACAGTCTTCGTATAACCAAGTCTAAATAGGAATCGAAATCTATTATGATTGTAAAATATGAACAAGCCTTAAAATTTGTGATGTTATCACTGTTCTCCTTTTACAACAAATTTACCACCTTTAACTTTCCAAAGTGACAGAATAAAGTCCATCCTACCGTTGTTGCTGATATTCCGGAAATATGATTAACAATCAATTAGGACAAGGAGCGTTTTGCTCACCACCACTGAGTGGGATATCGCATTAAATATGTTAGCAATAGGGCAGCACTATGAAGTCGATCACTAGACGCACTGTTACAATTAGTCCATGCCAGTCTTGACACAACAAACAAACCATGTGTCCTGTTGACATCTATTTGCAATAATCACTCTGAGCTCTTCCATGCCGACCACTCCAATCTAGAAGGAGGTATTTATTTGTTTACCCCTGGCAGGGTTTATCGGAACTACTCATGTCTGCCTCGCTGCTGTCAGTTGGAAGTACACTTCACCCCCGCCCATCCCCCCCCCCCCCCCCCCCCCCCCCCCCCCCCACCGCCACTCTCTTGTTCGGCCCTCCGTGTAAAGGGGCTGTCACATTAGGGTTTTTTGCGGGAGCGTATGGCGGCGTAGGTGCATTACGTCATATACATACGCTACGCATAGGCCGTCATGTGCCGGCGTATGCCGTTGTACACCGCCATACGCTTTCTCCCATCCGTCCGTCCAAATTTGTTTGTGCATGCTCAAAAAATCTCGACCTATGGGAGCGTATGGTTCATACGCTACTCATACGCCGGTATCGCTCCTCGTACGCCGGTGTACGCTCCTTGTATGCTAGGGGTGCGCCGGTGTAGGTTGCGCATATGCTCAACTTGCGTCACCGGCGTATCTCTAGCCTATGTAGCGTACGCATAACCTACAAGTTACGTATGGGAGCGTACTCCTAGCGTATGAACAGCGTATGCACAGCGTATTCCAAGCATATGCCATAGGTCTCGACATCGATCTTGACTCATACGCTACTCATACGCTCATATGCTATGCATACGCTACGCATAGGTTCCATATGCCAATCAAAACCGTCAAAAAATGTCACAGTACGCTCTCATACGCTCCTCGTACGCTCCCCGTACGCTCCTCATAGGTTACACATACGCTCAAAAACACCCGATAGGTCACCAAAGGTCATCATAGGCCGGCATTCGCAGGACTTACGTAGGTTTTCAATACGCTCCCGCCATACACCGTAATGTGACAGGGCCTTTAGAGACACAAATCGCCGGCAAGATTCAGCCTGCCTGCGTTGAGTAATGCCCCGTTTTTTATTCTACTGAGTTTGACCGGAAGCGGTGTCGAATACGCTAGAACGCAGAGTTCCGGTGTGGGAAGTCCAGAGTTAGAAAAACAGTCAAACCAATGACTTACACAATTGATACTTGTCACTTCTCGGCATTAATAGGATAGCGCGAGGACTGGTTTGCTCAGTATTAGGATAATGTGATTGAGTGGGATATCAGATCATGGTGCCAGTTAGATAAATGATTCACCCGGTACTCGCAGTACACGGGTGAATACCAACCCTATATAAAAACGGTCGAAAAAGCGGGTTAATGAAATGAGAGCCTAATTTCACAATCTAAGAAGCAACATTTTTATTCTTTGTAGATGTCTTCATATTTACCCGTTACTTTTGAGTTGAAAAATATAATAAAAATAGCTAGTTTAATACGATTTAAAATTGAAACTGGTGGCGTTCTATGGCCGCCATCTTGGATGTTTGTATTCTCTACAAATACCGGGTGAATCTTTTATCTAGGTGGCAGTGGCCTGGTCTTCCAATGTGGCAGCGCTATTAATGTCGCCATGTGTGCATACTGCCACAATCGGTACCGGACCTTATATGTTGCTAGGACATAAACCCAAACAAACAAAACCTACTGGATGACACCAGATTGGATGGCCGGCGGCTGTAGTACTACTTACTAATGGTAGTGTGTGATAGGGCGCAGGAATCTGCGGAATGTTTTGACTCAATCCCAGGCCGCTGCACTGATCTAGCGCTGTCACTACTGGTCATCACCGGTCACGTGATCGGGGAGCAAGTCACGTGGTTCACGGCAATGAACACCACCCTTTGCTTGTCCAGGGTCTTTAGCTGGATTGTTAAAGTTGTTCTTCTATATTATGTATATATATTTAAATATGAGACTGTCTCAAAAGGTGCTAAGCAATATGCAACAAACTTTGTCCATTGTAACGATCAACATACTATCTGCTTATGCATTTGCTCAGGATAATCTGATTTGTTTTTTACATTGCGTTTCATAATCCCAATAGAATACATATTGGTTTGAAGCAAATGTCCTTGTGTTTTCAGTGTAATCATTTCTGTGCTGTTTTGTGTCAATCGTTACAATGGACGAACAAAATATGAGTGACCACCTTTTGAGACAGGCTCATATATTATATGGATACAGATAAATAGATTCGGTTGACTCTAATTTGAAACGACGTATTTCAGGGGGTTAAAGATATTATATTATGCACCATGAAAGGCTAGACAACAAGTTTAATGAGTGCATTGGTATGGGGAGTTAGGCGAGTAGGATTACAACTCGATTAGTATTTTTAATTGATGCTTCTATCAGATTATATAGCTATAATTTAATAATCAGAATACTTCTTATTTAGCTTTGCGTTTGGAATTAAAAATGATAATTTTATATCACACCTCCATCATTATTTGATCATCGGTGCCTCAAGTCGTGGCGAATGTAATGGCGGTGCGCATGCGCGGTGGCTGTAGGGTGGGGTGCGGGTTGGGGGAGTGGCGCAGGCCGGTGTCGCAGTTTGAGCGCCCTGCCAGTTTGAGCGCCCTTCTGTTGCTTCTGCGCATGCGCGGATAGAGACAACATTAAAACCACCCTAACTATCACAGTAATTTGTGCTTTTTGGTGCTTTAAAAGCAAATTTCTCTTGTTTCTATTAAATAGTTCAGATCTTTCTCTACAATTTCACATTCAGCTTTTTTTTAATAGCCAATTGGAAGTTCTTGAATTTATTTTGCGAAAATAGTTTTTGAGGCCACGATCTGGTAAGGCTAACACTGGCACTAACACTCAGAATATCCCAACTTTCACTATTATCTCTGTTTTAATACTTTCAGAGTAAATTGCTCGTAGGTTACATTAAATACTCCAGACCAATGAAAGCTTATAAATCTATTTTACAAAAAAAAGTATACAACCACTGGCAGGGCGCTCAAACTGCGACACCGGGTCCGCTATCATGTCCATTTAGGATTTGGGCGATGTTTTGGGTGTGGAAACACGGTGTGAAGGCCCACCCCCTTGCTCCTCCCACTCCCCTACAACCCCCGCCCCCTTCCCATTCCCCACACACCGCCACCACTCCCCTCCCCCACATGCCCAACTGTATCCAGCGCTAAGTGGACTGATATGGACTGACCGCCACCACCTAGATAAAAGATTCACCCCGTACTTCCAGTACAGCGGTGAACGACAACGTAGTCTAAATACCGGCGAAAATAGCTTTAGTATGGAACATGAAGTAGAAACTGTGGTTCCATGATCAAATGGCTACATATATTGGCACAGATTTGGTGAAATGGGAGAGAGTGCACAAATCCCATATGGCGGCCATAAAACGCCGTCGATTTCAATTTTAAATCATATTAAACTAGCTATTTTATTATATTTTTCAACTCAAAGGTAGCGGGTAAATATGAGGACATCAACAAAGAATAAATGTTGCTTCTTACATTGTGAAATTAGGCTCTCGTAAAGACTCAGTTCATTAGCCTGATTTTTCGACCGTTTTTATATAAGGCTCGTCTTCACCCGTGTACTACAAGTACCGGGTGAATCTACCCACCACCATACACGATTAAACCAACGACCTAAGGTAAAAATAGATACTTGTTGCTACCTAACCTCGGCATTTGTCACTACTAGGATAGAGCTTTGCAAACTAATGATTTAAAGTATTTTATAGGCTACATGTCGTTAACTTGGTGCTCCGCATTATTAGGATTCGACAGCAAACAGTGGAATGAGGAAGGTCAATAGACTACATCACGGTTCCAGCGTCAGCGTCAGAGCAAAACAACCCCCCCAGAAGCACTGGGTGCAGCTATGAAATATGCTAGTTTCAGCTCATCTCAGCTCTTGTTTGAAACATAGAATACCAACTAAAAATATATATATAATAAATTAAGATATTAATCTTTTATCCAGCATTGCATTTACATCAATATAGTCAGGACGTCTTATACCATGTGCATTTAGATTTAGAAAAATCTAGGCACTCAGGCTAGTGTTAGAGTCATAGCCAGAGTCAGTTTTACTTATTTTATTATGTTTTTATTTATATCCTATGGTTAATGACATATGTAGAAATAGAAAATGAGTAGGGTTAATCAGATATTGGTTATATATTTCTTTGAAACAAGTTTTTGTTGACACATTTGACATTTTAATATTTAGAACAAGAATTACTTCTGGCTAACCAATAGTGATGTAAACATCAGCCTGTAAAGTGACTGAAATTGTATGTTTCTTAGCTCAAAATGCTTAATTATGGAGAGTTGTGTCTTAATCATATTCATTACATTATTATATTGCATCGTTCTGTCCATTTTTGTGCCAAATTGTTATGTATTTTGAATAATATGCCAGTTTTGCCCTACGCGTATCGGCAAACTCAATGGCTGTACGCCATACTCAATGCACTGTCAATGGCAGTGAGCAATCTCCATGCAGAAAAAGTAAAATATTGATAAAACCACACCACCTAGGCACAAACCGCTTGGAACACATATAGAAAACATGTTTAACAAAAAGATAATATTAAATTGATACAGTTAGGGTTTTGGATTTCTATTAGTCTTGAATAAAACTGACGTTTTTCACTGCGCATATCGGCAAACTCATTGGCCTACTCCTTTGCTTTGCTCACAAGGCCGTTTTCAGCGCATGCGCAGTCGGAACCGTGATGTAGTCTATTGTCTGTGATTGGAATTTTCTCTGTTTTAGTCAACATTTGTAATATGACACACATGCGGTGGCCGAATCGGCAGAGCTCATGCCTCGCGTGCGGAAGATCGGGAGTTCGGGAGTTCGGTTCCCGGTCGAGTCAAACCAATTACTTAAACATTAATACTTGTCGCTTCCTAGCCAGGCGCTGGGCATAATTAGGATAGGGCAAGGGCTGGTTAGCTCGGTGGCAGGATAATGTGACTGAGTGGGATATCTGGTCATGGTGCCAGTGGCCTGATTTCCCATATGTGTGACATGCAGACAAGCTCATTTTCCACCAAAATTGCGTACCAGCGTCAAACTAACTTGAAATATACCTTTTCTGCGGAGCATGCGCAGTGATCTGCTGGGGGTGGTACGGTTGTATGGATGGTGTGGGGGAGGGGGTGATGGGTTACTTTTTCCAGATGCGTGTGGGTAGGCAGTGTAGGAATGCTCCGCCACTTCCGGTCTAATCACCCAACCCCGCCCTCTAACGGGATTTGATCGAACTACCCTCACCCTCACCCACACCCACACCCACTCCCACACCCACTCCCACACCCTCACCCTCACCCTCACCCTCACCATTTGGCTTAAATGGCGCCGTGGTCACGTGGACGGTGGGGACAATTCTGCTAGTTTGGTAATTAACCCCACCCGCTCCTCCAGTGGCGCCCCCTGTTGGACCGGGGGGGGGGGGGGTAGCGCGCATGTCAGGTCGGTGCAGCGTTTCCGGGGTGTGAGATGGTGTGGGCCGCGTACACCTGGTTCCGAGGTGGAAGCGTGGGAAAGTTGTAGGCGCCTACTGAGCGTTGTAACGGGGCCGTGTAAGCACATGGCAACCGTTTAGAGCCTGGCAACCCGCGCCGCCTGGCGGTAGGTACTGGGGGTGCCAACCAACACCTCCACAGTACCAGTAAAACCAACACAAACGTCCTTATTTCCTCCAACAAATATGGATTCATCGCGTTAGGCAATTGCTAATATATTCTGCTAGTTGGGGTGTTACGCCCTAGCAATATCTAAGGCTGTTGCTAGGATCTAAAACCCCTATGAACATCTACGGTCATATCAGGATGGGTACTGACTTGTGAGAGAGCACACTCACAGCGACTTTATAGTGCTGTCCCACTAGGTTCAGGTGCCGGTATCATGATCCAATATCCCACCTAGTCACATCCCCCTCCTCTGCTATTAGTTGAGAATTGAGAGCTGGTGGGGTAAACAAGTTAACAAGAAAAGAGATCGCTTACTGTAATTTGTTTTTACTCAGCACCCAGTGTTCTTGAGTTGTGATTCGCTCCTCCAGAGCATGGAGAGGATACGTAAAGAGAAGGAAGTTTACGTGGATGCATGCGCAACGCGTAAAGAGAAGTGGATTCATGCACAACACATTAAAAGAAATAGGTGTTCTTGGGACACGTCATAAGGAGACCAGATGGGATGGCCGAATGAGTTAGAGCGTCGTTTCCCATGCTGGTAGATCGTGGGTTCGAACTCTGGTCGAGTCAAACCAATGACTTATTAAAAATTGGTACTTGTCGCTTCCTAGCCTGGCGCTCGCCATTATTAGGATATGGCAAGGACTTGTTGGTTCAGTGTCAGGATAATGTGCTTGAGTGGGATATCAGATCATGGTGCTGGTGGCCTGGTTTCCCAGTGGGACAGCACTATAAAGTTGCCATGAGTGTGCACTGTCACAAGTCGGTACCCGTCCTGATATGACCTTAGATGTTGCTAGGACGTAAACCAACAAACAAACAACAAACAAACGTCATAAAGAGAAAGAACGACCAATGGGAAATGAACGTAAAGACGACAATATTTATTTGTGTTACTGCCTCGCTTGGTACTACTTCTAGCTATTATTAGGATATGGCAAGGACTGATTTCCTCAGCATCCGGATTATGTGATTGAGTGGGATACCGGTCTTCCAGTGGGGTAGCACAATGAAAGTCGTCATGAATGCGCACTGCCCCAAGCTGATATCAGTCCTGATATAATCTTAGGTGTTGCTAGGACCTGGAACCCCTATCAATCAAACATTGCCTGATGCCAATTCACATACACATGCACCTAACACTCACACCCAAGTCCCCAGCTCAATGTGCTTAATGCTGGTGAATCCTCTGACGTGGTGTGCGGGCCAGGGGCGCCGGGTAACCATAGCTACTCTCCCAGCGCCCCCTGTGTACCTTCACCGCCATCAACACCAGGGGCCAAATGTAATGGGCCTGTCACACTACAACGCTTCTCTCGGCGACCCGTCAGCGTTGAAAGGACTATCTTGCGCGTCGAGAAACGTCAAACTTTTCGGCGGTTTGGGGTAAAAGATCGGCGTCAGGGCGGCGCGTTATGGGCACGCGGCAAACGTGTGTCGACGCGATGGGGGGGGGGGGGAAGTTTGGCGCGACGTCTTCATTTAACCTTAACTGTTGCTAGGGCGTAAAACAAAAATGGCCCAGTTTGCACAACGCGTGAGCAACGACCCTCCTGCGTGCGCGCAGTCTTCCTAGCGTTCCCATAACGTTATTCCGGCGCGTCCAACGCAGCGCGACGCGCGCCTAACGTCCTCCTAGCGTTCTTACCCATTTACTCCCGCGCGTTGCCGGTCGCTGGAAGTTTTTGACATGTTCAAAACACTCAGCGACCAATAACGCGCGCCGACGTTGTCCGCCGACCATCGACGTCAAGGAAAGTGTACCGACGTGTACCGACGCGCGCATAACGCGCCCCCAGCGCGTCTCGATATTTCACTAATTATCGCCCACAAACAACACACGTCGACGGGTCGCCGGTAAGAAGCGTCGTAGTGTGACAGGGCCATTAGACCAAGTTTTTATCGGCTCCCGCGTTAAGGACGGGCGGTGGGTTAGCTAACGTCGGTGTTGGAATATGTGTCACGGGAAATGTATTTGACCAAATCGCGGCAGAGTTAAGCTAACCAATGCGTTATTTATAGATTTGGGAAATCCCTCTGTGCCTGTAGCCGACGAGCTCCGCTATTTGGCAATGTTGCCGCCGATTCGGCGGCCGGGAACCAGCGGCGGCAGCGTTCTGGCAGTATGGATATTGACGTCGCTGCGGCGGCGGCGATTTGTTTAGTTTACATTAGTCGATTCGACAATATGAATAACGCCGCCGATGTAGCTGCTACGTTAATATGGCTTCGGATTTAGGGTTAATTTAATGAAATTTCACGATTTGAGTATGTAATTGTGTTAAATATGATCGCATTGAATAGATTTGGGCCTAATCGGTAGCTAACACGGATGTTAAACTTCCTATGGTGTGGTGTTAGTTTGGGAAACGTTAACTCTCGAGGTGTTTGCCTAACCCAGGCACATACATTGACACTTTTGTCCGCTAACCCGGGAAATCCGCGTGACGCGTGGGTTAGGACCGCTAACCCGGCTTCATACATTTGGCCCTAGGCTGCTTCCATGGAGTAGGCACAGTTTGACCTAGATAAGTATCCGGCTTGCTCAACCATGCATAACACGATCCTTTCATGGACACTGTAGACACGTAGAGTGTGGGGACTTAGATTCATTAAATGAATTAAATTAATTTATGCATCTGTATATCCTTATATGTGTATATAACATTAAATTAACATATCCTTAGATGTATATATCGTCAGCATTAGAATTTGTCCACTTGTCAGAGCCAAGTGAGAATAGACACGGACAAGCAGAATATGGCTTGAGCTTTTCCATTGTACAAATGAAAATTTACATGACTTTTATGACATTTGTTGTGGTTTAAAAAAAAAATTATTTGTGTAATTTTATTCCCATAACCATGGAGGTTAACTGCGACAATAAAGCAATTAAAGGTAAGTACCGTGGACAAGTGAAAATTCAGACGGGCAAGTGAAAATCACACCAGACTTGTCCTATGGATAAGTGAAATATTTTGCTTATTTCTATCATTGATCGTTATATGTATATATATTGTATATGTATTGCTGTATATATATATATATATATATATATATATATATATATATATATATATATATATATATATCATGGTGCTGGTGGCCTGGTTTCCCAGTGGGACAGCACTATAAAGTTGCCATTAGTGCGCACTGTCACAAGTTGGTACCCATCCTGGTATGACCTTAGATGTTGCTAGGACATAAACCAACAAACAAACGTCATAAAGAGAAAGAATGACCAATGGGACATTCACATACACATGCACCAAACACTCACACCCAAGTCCCCAGCTGAATGTGCTTAATGCTGGTGAACCCTCTGATCACTATATAAAACTCACGAATTGCGCCACATTTTAGGGGGTTAATATATTTATTCCCCAGAACAATATTTTGTTCAGATCCGAGGCACTGGTCTTCCAGCCATTATTGATAGTTCTTCACACTTCTTTTAAAGAAGAAAGGAAGTGGGATGGCACATTTGTTATATGGGAAACTTCAGTTCTCGAGAAGGAGTCTTCTGCACATTGCCTAGGCTGTGAAACCTGGAGAGCATAAACGGTTTTTTTTTTCTCTTGAAGATTTATACTGCCTATCATGGATAAGCCTGAATAGGCTTGTTTTCACCATTAGACAGTTTGTCGATAGAAAGCCCGAGCCTACACCTTTATCGACCCAAGGGATTTTTAACCTCCCACACCACATAGACATGGTATGATAGCAACTGGCCTTTGATGACGCTGTAAGTTATACACAGCGGTGGAAATCCAAATTGGCAGAGGTGAGGGCACAGGGAATCGAACCACTGACCTTCAGATTAGGAGTCCGACCTAGAAAAAGTCAGACACTCTAACCACTCCGCCACAGAGAACACGGTTCACACGGAGAAGCCTTGGCTGTGACAACCCTTGGACCCAGCCACTCCCACCAAGCAGAACACCCTCCCATTGGCCAGACCCCTGCTTCCAACAACAGAATGATGGGGTTTAAAAAATATTATTGATTTACTTATTTATTTGATTTATTCCTCTCGCTCTCAGGACCAACTGCCGCTCCTCGTTACCGAACCATCTGACCTTAGATGTTGCTAGGATGTAAACCACAAACAAGATCACATGTATCTATATTTATAGTATAAAATTCATAAATTGCTCCACATTTTACGGGGTTAATATATTTATTCCCCAGAACAATATTTTGTTCAGGTCCGAGGCACTGGTCTTCCAGCCATTATTCATAGTTCTTTAGACTTCTTTTAAAGATTAAAAGAAAAGAGAGAACAAAAACCACATTTGTTATAAAAAAGTCAGGTTAAAATTTTTTTTTTTAAGTGTTCTGCACATAAGTGCTGTGAACCCTAGAGAGCGGAAACGGTTCACACGGAGACGCCTTGGCTGTGACGACCCTTGGACCCAGCCACTCACACCCAGTACAACACCCTATCATTGGCCAGACCCTGATATCAACAACAAAATGGTGTGGTTTTTAACACATTAAACAAGTTTTTTTAGTTTTTTTGTTTTTTTCTATTAAAAAAAGAACGAAAATTCCCCCGGCTTTCGAGACCAACTGACTATTTACCGAACCATCTTTGGATGCCAATATTGCAGAACTTAAACCTGTGATAGGCTGCTGGCTGTCAAAATGTTGTGTAGTGTACTGCGGGCTTGGGGGTGAGACGGTGGGAGTAGAGGCAACAGGGGTGGGTTCCCACGGTGCGTTCGGGGCCGGGTGTCAAGGGCCAGGTTTGATGTTATCAGCACAACGAAGGAGCAACACTGAATGAGCAGGAGGGTGCGTGCGCGTGTGCGTGCGCGTGTTCGTTTGCGTGCGCGTGTAACTGCTGGAATAGTTGATGAACCTTTCCTACTCCGCCATCCCCGCACATCCAATTTTTCAGCTTTTCCTTTTCTCCTCGAATGGCGGCGTTCTTTGTGGCGGAGTGGTTAGAGTGTCTGACTTTTTTTCTAGGTCAGACTCCTACTCTGAGGGTCGGCGGTTCGATTCCCCATGCCCCCACTCTGCCAATTTGGATTTCCACCGCTGTGTATAACCGGTTGCTCTCATACCATGTCTATGTAGTGTGGGAGGTTAAAAATCCCTTGGGTCGGTAAAAGTGTAGGCTCGGGCTTTTTCTCGACCAGCAGTGGAATGAGGAAGTCCAGTCATCTATGACTGAAATTTCCCCTGCTTAAACAACTAATGGACCCCCCCCCCCCCCCCAAAAAGAAGAACAATGTTTTTTTAGGTGAGATTCTTTAGTAATTTTTTTCAGCTATGGCATACTCTGATGGGATTTATTTATATATATCTATATATATAATAAACCCATCATACTGAAACTTTCAAAATAGTTTACTATAAAACTTCATCTAAGCACTATATAATATAAGTTTCTCCCTTATTTTTAAGATAAATACATTATGTAGATCGTTACATCGAGTAAACAGTTTATTGGAGTGAACAGTTTATTGGAGCAAGCAATATAAGTTATTAAATATAACTATCACATTGGAGTCAAGAAAAGGTATGAGATATAACTCCTATAACTATCACAATCTATTTGAGATCATTGTATGGCAGCAGTTTTTTTGTGAACGCACGAAAAACCGCGCATTCGCTTTTATAATATGTATGACAAACCTTTAGAGATCTTTGAAGTGAAAACATGCAAAATACTACCCAAATGTACTTTAAGTGAGAGTAGGATTTATATAAAGGGAGGTTACTACGGTTGAATGATACTAATACTAGTAATGCCCACAGCTTGAACACAATAACCATCAAAACATATTTTGTTCACAAGTGTTTATTCATGTGAACAAGTATAGTGTCAGCGCCGGAGCACTGGGGCCAAATGTATGAGGGCGGGTTAGCGGTCATAACCCGAGCGTAGTCGGGAATTCCCCGGTTAGAGGGCAAAAGTGGCAATGTATGTGCACTGGTTAGGCAAACCCCTCGAGGGTTAACGTCGCCTGCACTAACCCCAACTTGGAGGTGGTTTATCGTCGGTGTTACGCGCGGTTTCAACGAGAAAGGATACAGATAGTGGTGGTGGTGGAGGTGCCCGTGGAGGTGGAGATGGAGGTGGAGATGGAGGTGCCCATGGAGGTGGAGGTGGAGGTGCCCGTGGAGGTGGAGGTGCCCATGGAGGTGGGCGTGGAGGTGGACGTGGAGGTGCCCGTGGAGGTGGAGGTGCCCGTGGAGGTGGAGGTGGAGGTGCCCGTGGAGGTGGAGGTGCCCGTGGAGGTGCCGGTGCCGGTGCCGTGCCTCCCGACTCCTACGACGCTCGCCGGCTACATTCCCAGGGGTTCCCCAAATCTATAAATAGCGCACTGGTTAGCTAACCCGGCCGCGCTTTGGCCACATACATTTTCCGTGACACATATACCAACACCGACGATAGCTACCCCGTCGGCCGGCCTTAACTCCGGCAAAGATAACCCGTGGCTCATACATTTAGCCCCTGGTCTTCAACCCATTGTACATGCACTCTGGAATTTTACACATGGTTTAGGAGAGTATCCTGTGCTGTTTCTGTGCAGCACAGGACACTTTGTACGACATGATTGGGATATAAATAAGCTCAAAGAAAAGGGCTTATTTCAAGCTGTACAAATGTTACCAGTCATATTTGATCATAATAATTTTGAACATGGTACGGTGGTTTCGGTCATGTTACTCCCCCTTTAAGGAAAAAGAACATTCACAGAGAACAGCGTGGGCAATATTAGTTATTAAGTCCGTTAAAAGATTCTCCTTCATGCTGATGTTTATGTTTAGCGGTGACGTCTGCACAGCTATAGTTTATTGCCAGTCTCCAGTAGGTTGACTAGAGCATCCTCCTGCTCATTCAGTTATTCTTCCTCGGTGTTGCAGTTTCCGCGTTACGCCAGTTTGCGAGGGACACATCGCTTCTGTGCATGCGTCAAAATCGAACCGCATCGTCACTAACCTTATAAATTTAATATAATGTTTTTGGTAAAGATGTTTTCTATATGTGTACAAAGCGATTTCTTTCTAGGTGGTGTGATTTTAGAGATATTTCACTTTTTCTGTATTTTCTCTATGAAGATTGCTCACGACCATTGACAATGCCTTGAGTTTGACGGTACGCGCAGTGCAAAACATTAGTTTTATTCAAAATTAATAGAAATCAAGAACCCTAACCATATAAATTTAATATAATCTGTTTGTTGAATATGTTTTCTGTATGTGTGCCAAGCTGTTTGTTTCTAGGTGGTGTACTTTGAGAGATATTTGACTTTTTCTGTATAAAGATTTGTTCATGGCCATTGACAATGCATTTGAATGTATGCGTCTCTCGCAAACTGGCGTACCGCGGAAACTGCAACACCGATCACCCCCCCCCCCCCCTCGTGTCTTTACTATTGGCTTTGTGATGAACCAATGAAACATCAGGAGTTGTCCTGACATCTCTAAATGTAGTGCATCTATATATTTACGTCTGGACTGGTGCATTTATGTATTCATTCATTTGCTTGCTTATTTATTAATTAACGCATTCATTCAGTTTTTCTTTCCTCATTCATTCAAGCTATTTGCATTTTCCTAGAAAATTCCCATATTTCTCTCGGTAATATTTGTTCAAAATTAACATGTATTCATTTGATGCCATGGGGATACCTCTGTGAACCGTAGGGTAAACATAAACAACGTCGATAGTCCTAAGATAATTATACACTGGATGGGAATAATTGCTGAAAATAACACGTTTCTTCTAAATATCGCGTTGCACAATATGGTGCATCGCATTTCTAAATATGATAACGGGGAGGGGACGTTAACAAAAAAAAAAAATAAAATAAAATACATGACTCGTTGTTTTAAACAGGGGTGGTGCCCGCTTCCAAACTAAAATATGGTCATTATGTTGCTTCAGCCATCCACCTCTCCATTATCATAGCCAGTCAAGTGTTTCTCACCAATTAAATCCGTTCCCACATAACCAGACAGTATCTCCATTGTCCAGTCCCCATGGAAACAGTTGCCGTACAATGACATAATGATGTCTTCCATTTGACGCGGCAATCAGCGGTGTCGATAGAATGCCACTGACGTGTATATGACGTGTCGTTGTCGCCATTGGTGTCACGACCGGCCGGTAGGAGGCCTGGCTCTCTGTCAGGTGGCCTCGTCAAAGCAGATGCTAGGCACCATTCGCCGCGCATGCTCGAGGACTGGCGCAACTAGTGCCAATGGGAGACAATAGGGGGCGCGGCGCGCCGGCATTGCTTGATTGGTGATTGTCGTCTGCTGGCCACGTTCCCGGGCTTAAGAGGCCAGCAATGGGTTCGGTTACAATTTTTGTTGTCGCGACAAACAAGGGTAGGTGGGTGTATGTGGCTCTTGTTTTGTTTTGTTTTGTTACAATAGGCGTCGGTAGTTGTTTGGGAGTTACTTAATAGTAATAATGCCTTCTGATTAGGAGAGGATGCGCTATAAAACTTGCGGGAATATTTGTTATGTTTTTATATGTATATTTGTTGCTGTTTACGTCCTAGCAATATCTAAGGTCATATCAGGATGGGTACCGACTTGTGACAGTGCACACTCATGGTGACTTTATAGTGCTAATGACAGTGTGCACTTGTGATGACTTTATAGCACTGCCCCACTGGGAGATCAGGCCGCTGGCACCATGACGCAATATCCCACAATCACATTATCCTGATACTGTGCAAACCAGTCCTTATCTTATCCTATTAAAGTTGCATAGTCCGATGGTTTTGAATTTCTGCAATTTTCTGAGATAAATATGTTAGATTGATCATTATAATCTACTTTACTTTAGGTTGAAGTAATTTTTAGTTTAAATGGCTAACTTTAGAGATATTTGGAGTGTAAGCATGTACATTTAGTTTTGGCAAGCACGCCAAAACTCTGACACCATAGGCTTATGTAGTAACAGTTTCTATTAAATTAACTCAGTATTCCCGTCTATATAGCAACAAATGCGTAATAAGTGCACCAGTATCTAATACCCCTGTCACACTATGACGTAACGAGCAAACGTAAGCCTGACGTGATCACGTTTCGTCATTACGTTGACCTACGTTGGATTACGTTATGATGACGTCAGAATGACGTCGAGCTACGTCACGTTACGTCATATTACGTAGGCATGCGTCAAGGTTTTGAACCTGTTCAAAACTTTCGACGTGATGCGAACGTAAGGGTTTACGTTTGCCGTACGTTCTGTACACGTTCGGCGAACGTCAATGATGTTAAACGGACGTTTGTCAAATGTTCCTCACTACGTTCCACTACGTGCCACTCGTTGACCCACATTAAAACCGGTGGAAATGTCCATGCGGCGTAATGGGAACGTCAGGAGAACGTCAGGAGAACATGCATTCAACGTACGTTCAACATCTCATGACGTATATAACATCACGTAACGTTCTTCTGGTGAGGGAACAACATTCATAACATTCCGTGAGCGTCATTACGTTGTCCTCTCTCGTTGAATGACGATATCATTACGCTTTACCGCCATTACTCTCTCGTCCACTACGCTGCATCCACGTTCAACTTGTGCCCAAATTTGCATACCACGCCGAGAAGTTCAACGTTCTTCACGTTCTCCCTATGCCGACGTCGTTACGTTGTAGTGTGACAGCCCCATTAGTTAGATATGTAAATTCATAATCTAGATAATTGTTTTGGTTTTGAAAATTTGATGCCTCATCGGTCTATGCAGCGTTAATGTCAAGCGCCAGACTAGGAAGTGACAAGTATCAATTTTATACGCCATTGGTTTGACTCGGCTGGGATTCGAACAGGAAGCCTGCGCTCTACCGATTCAGCCACCAACGTGATTTATGTCACAGAAACTAGTTTATCTGTATGTGTACACACACTAGCGACCAATGTATATATTTATATATATATATTGGTTTCTGTATTTTATATAATATAATTATAAATACACACAACAGTAACCAGGCACACACAGCGCGCAATTTCTGATCGGAATAGGTCAAGTCAGTTTGTGTGAGTCTACGACTGATGCACTATGAGTCTAGATGAGATGTCAAGAGAATTATTGGTTTTACTCTCTCCCTAAAAATAGGCACCCCCACCTCTATGGCAGCGCATGCGCGTCATGAGTGCATGGCACTCTGCATAATGAGTTTGGCAGTTTTAATATGTTGGAGTTTGTTTTCACCGCGGCTCAGTCCCCTTTCCGCCGTGTCTGACACGATGTCAATAAGCGTTGTAAAGTTTTCAACAAACATGGTCGCACGCCCTGTGTTTGGCCTCGTGACATAGTTCTCATACAGCCTCGTTCTGGGTACTGTAAACTGGTGTCGCCGCGAATGTTTACCCCCCGTCACACTTCTCTTACTTGTAGCGCCATTGTGAGCTGGGTTTGCTGGAAACTTGACAGTACTTGCAAGCGACTGTCAAATAGTTAGATTCTTATTAGAGACAGCTGTTTGTTTGTGTGTGATGGAGTGGGGTAGAGGGTGATGTGGGCTGCAGGGGGGAGGGGAGGTTATGGGGGGAATTATTTCTAAAGAATTTACTCAAAGTAGATAAAAAAAAAAAGTGGCATTAAATGTGTTTACTTCCAGTGCTAAATGACAAATGACAAGGCCAGCAGCCAATAATGTCATACCATCTAACCTGGCAGTTCTTATTCAGGTATGCCAATTCGATATTTGTAAAGGATTAGTTGATTTGTTGGGTTGAAGTTGAATAGTCTAATGGTTAAAAAAAGAAAAATATGCATGGTATAATCTAGATAAAAGATTCACCCGGTACTTGTAGTGCATGGGTGGACGACAACGTACTGTAAATACGCGCAAAAATAGCTTTAGTATGGAACAGCAAGTAGAATGCCTGCCTCCAGTGTCAAATGGTTACTTATATCGGCACAGACTTGGTGAAATAGGAGAGAATGCAAAAAGACAAGATGGTGGCCACAGAACGCCATCGATTTCACTTTTAAATCTTATTAAACTAGATATTATATTATATTTTTCAACTCAAAGGCAGCGGGCTATCAATAAGACATGTAAAGAATAATTGTTGCTTCTTAGATTGTGAAATTAGGCTCTCAATTCATTAACCCGCTTTTTCGACTGTTTTTATATAGGGTGGTTATTCACCTGTGTACTGCAAGTACCAGGTGACTCCTTTATCTAGGTATAATCAACCTTAATTTTGCTGGAAAGTACTTTGTTATTGTTAATATTATTAGCTCAAATTGATAGTTGAAGGGAAAACATGCCGATCTACTTTTGGTGTGTTCAACGGAATTATCTAGGTATAATCAACCTTACTTTTGCTGGAAAGTACTTTGTTATTGTTAATATTATTAGCTCAAATTGATAGTTGAAGGGAAAACATGCCGATCTACTTTTGGTGTGTTCAACGGAAGCAGGGGGGGGGTGGAACTTCCTGGGAAATAGGTCATTAAGAGTTAGTTCAATGTCACATCCATAAAAAATAAAAATATCTTTAACTTCGGCAGGAACATCTATCTAGTAAATTGACGTAATATTCGCTTTTATGCAGAAACTAAAGCATAATAGTTGCACCAGTATGCAAATATACGTAAATACCGCTTTATGTGCAAAGAACTATTAAACAAAAAAAGAAGCCACATTAGGATGACCAGAAGTGCGATGCTATTATGTCTTCTTTTTTTTAAATTGTTTAAATTTATTTTTATAGATGTGACATTGAACTAACTCTTAATGTCCTATTTCCCAGGAAGTTTCACCCCCCTCCCGTCCAGTCCAACCCGATCTAATAATTGTGTTTATAATGGACTCTTAGCAATGCAAAGTAGGGTGGCTTTTTTTCCCACATTAAAATACAGCTGGGGTGGGTGGGTGGGTGACTTTTTCACATTAAAACACAACTGGGGTGAGTGGGTGGGTGAAACGTAGCTAATGTAAAATTCATGTGAGACGGACGAAGGGACGACTGTGGATTGAAGGGAGCCCTGCAACTAGTCATTTGGAGAATTTTTAGATTTTTTATAAAAAAAATTAAAAGGCGGGAAAGGGAGGGTGGCGCCCAGCCAACTATTGGTGCCTTCCCGTAGCTATCGGCTGGCTTTTACGGCCGGCATGATTGCCATGACGTGCCCTGACAACGCCTGACCACTTCCGCTGCCAGCCCATCGATTGCGCATGCGCGCGTGTGGAGAGAGGCCCTGATGAGCGGCTGAGGGAGGTGGCCATTTGTGTGTGTGTTTCTGTGACTCTTCGTATTGGAGTGAATCGGATTGAATGAAACCAGCAACGTGGATTGTACGGATGGGGACGGGGCGGGGTATTCGAGTTTTTTTTAACGAGAAAATAGATGAATTAAAAAAGAAATAATGAATAAAATAAAATATGGCAAGTCACGTCCCAGTTGGGATAGTTTACCATTAGTAGCCGGCGACCCCACGGTAACGAATGACTTTAAAAACACTAACTTGTCGCTGACTAGCCTGGCACTCGGCATTACAAGGATAGGGAAATGGACAGTTAAATGAGCATGGCCTATTGTCTGCGATTGAAATTTCTCCCCGTTTAATAATGTCATGGGGGTGATGAAAATGGGAAATATTGCACCTAGAGCGGGACTCGAACGCACATCTCTTTGCATTCCGGGCCAATGTGCTAACCATTACACCACCTAGGCTCCTTGATATCAACACACTACCCACGCCTACCTGTCTATGCGGCTCCTTCCCTGAGAGGTCAGTGCAGACCACTACAATAATATAAAAAAATGTGAATACAATTTTTTGGAACAGACACCTGTGTGTGGTCCCCCAATCTCTCCTTGAAAATATTGCACTAATTCTCCGTGTGTGGCCACCCTTTTTGGTATTTTTTTAGGGAAGGGGCGCGCCCACCCATTTCCCCCCCCCCCTTTTTTTTTTTGGTTGTTGCTGCAGCATTGTTCAAAAGTCATCATGTGACACATAATTTTGAGAGCTGGCCGTGTGTGCCCGGGGGCGGGTGAACATACAGGTGTCGGCCCTCTGTGATTATGCACAGTCCGCATGCGTGCTTTGGCATGCGCATGCGCAAAATGGCCTGACTTATCTCTGCCCTGTATCACACCCTCCCTCCCCTATTTATATACCCCCCACACCCACCACCTATTCCACCCACCACCCAAGTGACGTCTCTGATTGAAGTGCGGTGTCACGCGAGATTTCACTGATTTTCTGTCATTTTTTGGTTGCCCTCACTCCTTCCCCTCCCCCCTCCACACGAACCTAAGTTCATGTCTTTCTGGGTACCAACTACTGATATTCTAAGCTTCACCTCCCCCCTCCACACACACACATTTGATGGTTCTCGCAACCCTCTTAACCCCTCCCTCAACGTCCCCCATACGCTTTCCTCAACCAGCCACCCCTAAATTCCCCCCCCCCCCCCACCCCAATGAACTCTCCCTAAACCTATCCCATAAGCTCTCCCTCAGCCTACCCCAATAACTATTCTGGTTGCCATATCAGGAATGTTTGTTTCTTTTAGGGGGTGGGGTTAAACAATTGTATTTACATTTTTTTTATATTATTAAACAGGGAGAAATTTGAATCGCAGACAATAGGCCATGCTCATTTCAATACCCATTTCCCTATCCTGAAGGAAGTGCATGAATTGGTACTTGGGCCACAAATAACCCTGTCACTCTAGGAATATGGGTATATAGGGTATGCAATGACGTCACGCTAAACGGAAGTGCGGCCATTGTGGAGATACAACACAATAACAAACCCAACTAACTCAATGCATTGTCAATGGCAGTGAGCAATCTTCATACAGAAAAAGTGGAATATCTAAAAGAATACACCACTTAGATACAAACCGTTTGGAACACTTATAGAAAACATATTCAACAAACAGATTATATTAAATGTATACGGTTAGGGTTCTGGGTTTCTATTAATTTTGAATAAAACTAATGTTTTGCACTGCGCGTACCGGCAAACTCCACAGTCTCAAGGCATTGTCAGTGGTCGTGAGCAATCTTCATACAGAAGAAGTGAAATATCACTACAACCACATCACCTAGAAACAAATCCCTTGGTACACATATAGAAAATTTTTGTTACCAAAAAAGATTATATTAAATTGATATGGTTGGGGTTCTGGATTTCTAGTAAATTTAGAATAAAACTAATGTTTTGCACTGCGCATACCGGCAAACTGAAGGCATTGTCAATGGTCGTGAGCAATCTTCATACAGAAAAAGTGAAATATCTCTACAACCACACCACCTAGAAACAAATCGCTTCGTACACATATAGAAAACATGTTTACCAAAATTATTATATTAAATTAATACGGTTGGGATTCTGCATTTCTATTAATTTGGAATGAAATAGACGTTTTGCACTGCGCGTACAGGCAAACTCAATGGGTTGTTTACTAGTTGATATCGCCACAATGGCCGCGCATCCGGTTGGTGACGTCACGTGAATACCCTATATTCCACGTTCCGCTGGTCCCTCAGTAATGACTGAAGCTGGGACCCAGCACGCCGGCTCACAGCTACAAGTTACACGGCGAAAGGTGGAGATGATGCCCCTCCCAACCCTTCCCATCACCACAGACCCTTCTACTTCAAAACTCAATTTGCAATTGCAACTACCCCGTCCTAAAATAACCTCAGATGATGCCAGAACGTCATCATCATCATCATGCTGTCGGTTGCGATGCGACAAAGACTGCTTTCATTACTTGACTGCCGCTCTACATTTACATTTCATGAAAGCTGCCTGCAAAAGTGTTGAAGTGCTGCTGGCTTTTGCAAGTTACTAGCAGCACTCTCTCGGGGAGCAAATAGAGGTTTCACACCGGCAAGAACATGTCAAGACAGGCGCAAAACTATTTGTCCCTGCAGTGGCTGGTCGGGAGATGTTGGGAGTTCCATACATCAACCACCCTTAATGCTGCCACAGTGACATGGTTTTCTGTTTAGGGTTTGCTCCCTTAGCCTTCGGTTCTGTCAAGGACCTGTACCACAAGGCAGTGGTTTAGAACTCTGCAAGGCAGGGGCGTCAAACTCCCTGAGGTATTGCAATACCTGCATACCGTAAAGCCAGAACGTAAAGCCCCAACAAACCAACCTATAATCAGATGCCTCCTGAAAACAAAAGTTGGTAAGATGACAGGATTGTTGCCAGTTGTTTGCCATACACTTGTGTCTACCGTAGATTGTAATAAATATATCTGGTAAATATTTTACATGAGATAAAAATTAAAACACACTTCCGGTATCACAGTGTATTCATGTACACACCACCTCCTACAACCTTTTCCCGGGTGAGCTAAAACTGTGACCAAACCTGCTGGGGTGAAACTTCATACAGTATGTCGTGGGGGACCAGAGGAACTAGCACCACTCAAATTGTGGTCACGCACCGAGAGAGAGTGGATTCACCCTCTCTCTCCTCCCTCCTCACCCCCCCCCCCCCCACCCCCACCCTGCAAGACCCCTGCCCCCGCCCCGTCCCCCCAGACAGTACAATGAGCACCTGAGGTCGGTGGGCCCAAAACACCTGCCTGGTCCATATGTGACCCACCCAGCTAGACACTAGGTGGGTGACTATTGGTTTAACCCTTCTCCCCGATCCGACCCGATTGGATGGGATGGCAAGGGGTGGTCGATTCGCTTAGAGCTATTCTCTTCTCTTCTTTTCTTATTTTATTTTATTTGAGGATTGTGTTTGCTCTACTTTTCATACTATAGTTCGCCGGACTTGCCTCTCTCTTCTTTATATATTTTTAAAAGGCAAACTGAACAAAATATATTAATGTTCTTACACTTGGCCTCGCCCTCTTCCATTGTTCTATGATGCTCTTAAACGTGCCTAGATAAATGCAGGTCGGGTTGAGGACAAATGCGACAAGTATCGCTATCAGTTTTATAAGTCATTGATTTGACTCCACCGAGGCTCGAACCCACGACCACCAGCACGGGTCTTACCGATTCGGCCATCCCGCCGTCAAGTTACACATGATTAACATTATCCGGGATAGTGGTATAATTAAAACATCAGGGTTCAATCCACTTGGTCTAATTCAGTTCTATTCTAATCCCAAACTCAACATTGTATTAGTATTGTGATAGGCCCGATGTCAGCCGTTCCACTGTCTCGCTCTCGCTGTCACAATACTAATATAATACTATTTTATTACGGTGACCAGCTGTGTTAATTTTTTCATAATCTTATGGGTTTAGGTTATAATGTTATATATAATGTCATGGTCGGTGGTTCGATTCCCGGTACCCCCACCTCTGCCAAAGTCCAGTTGCTCTGATACCATGTCTATGTGGTGTGGGAGGTTAAAAATCCCTTGGGTCGGTAAAAGTGTAGACTCGGGCTTTCTATCGACAAACTGTCTAATGGTGAAAACAAGTCTATTCAGGCTTATCCATAATAGGCAGTATAAATCTTCAAGGAATTTTTTTTTTTAAATTAAGGCATCCATGGGAATGTTGACTTGTCTCATGGATCTGGAAGCCGCTGAGGAACCAGCTTCCACAGCTGATCCCTTGGGAGACTGCCGGCCGGGGCGTGTATTACGTGTAAATAGAGCACGGGTAATGCGATCACGGTGTATAAGCCGTCAGCTCTGGGATCTGGGAGTCTAAAAGGGTAGCATATTGTTCAGCTTAAAGTATGATGGACGGATGGATGGAATCGACATGCATGTCATGTATAAATGTCTGCAATGTGTGTGTGTACTGTATATATCTATGTTCTGTATATATGCAGATTATATATATATATGTGTAATGTATATATGAGTCTGTCTCACAAAAATGGGTCAATTGGTGGTTTTAATAAAAATATGCACAAAAGAGTCAGAATGCATCTCCGCAACACTCTGGATTAAAGTTTCCTGCATGGGAAAGCTTGTAAGGAACAACGCTGTGAAAAACCATGGTTAAAAATATTTTAAAATGTTAAAAATAGGAAATCTTATCTGTTGCCTAAAAAGAAGAAAAAAATGAGGTAAAATTTCCATTTTGGTCATGTAGTGTTTAAAAAAAAGAGAGGTTACATTTATGGAGATTTCCTTACAAAATCATATGGACTGTACTCATCGAGGGAAACCCGTTAAAAAAGGGTCCATCGATATATTTGTCTAAATGACCTCTATGATCTAGAGCGATTTCGGCCAATTTACCAGATTCGGCGTCGCAATTGTTAAAGTGTAGTGCATTTCTTTGTTTCATATTAAATTATTCCAGAAACAAATAGGGTTGTTGTATTTTCTCTACCTTTATTCAGTATAAATATGTAAGAACTTTCCAACACCTCTCAATGCTACACTATAAATATGCCGGTCGACGCCAACATCATTGGCCTAGTTTCATGATTGATTGATTGGTTGATTGATTGATTGATTGGTGGTTGCTTTACGCCATGTCAGCAGCATAGGCCATATTCACAGCGAGAAATGTTTGTTTTTTGTTAAAACCATCAAAACCATCGCTTTTACATGTAAAAGCAGACAATCAATTATGCGCCAATAGACACTCATTAAATTAGAAAGCTCACAATCATATATTGCCTAGTTTCATGAGTGACTGATATATATGTATGTAATGTATGTGTATAATGTGTACATGTGCAATGTATATGTGTGGTTAATACATGCATGTAGTCCGTGTGTACCCGTATATATGTGATGTGTGCGTGTTTATTTGAGACACACACGCTGAAGGTTCTACACAGACAAGATGGTTGCCACACAGTGTAAGTAGGTGCGTGGGTCCGGTGGTGTTGACTTGACAGACCTCATGTCTACACGACCGTAAAACCCCATGTACAACCCGAGCGCCTACTAGCGGGTACCGAGTGGAACGCGCCACAAATTACCGTAAATTCACCACTTTAGAGCCATAATGCCTGGTACACACCTACCGTATACGATTCACGCACTAAAACTCGCGACTCGACCCGACCCGCTTAAAACTGAAAACGGGCCGATTCATTGATCGAATCGCGAATCCCATTCGTAATCGGCCCGTTTTAGCCCTAAAACTGAGCGCGGGGAGCGCACACCTAGCGATTTTTGTGCGCGAAACGGGCAGTTTTAGATCGTATACGGTAGGTGGGTGCGCACAAACGGTAGGTGTGTACTAGGCATTACCCATTACAATTTACAACGACCCGCCCCGCCACTGTTTTAAAGTTTTGTCGATTTAATATTTTCTCATGGCTGTCAATCAATGCACCAATTGTAGCATTTTCTTTTCTTTAATTATCATTCTATGTGTCTAATTATGATAATTATTAAGAAACATCGATTGAATATTGTGAATGTCCTCTGTCCTCTCCTCTCCACAGCAGCCACATTCACTTCATCTATGAGAATACTGTGAATTTATTTAAAGCAAATTACTCGTGTGTAAAGTTTTCCCAGTGATGAAATGTCACCGTGCACGCCATTCCGCCCCAGTGTCGTGCGTACGGACGCCGTGCACCTGCCGCGCCTCGTGTCGGAATGTAAGCCGGTGTGGCGTTTTCAGCCGTGTGCATAGACTCAAACTCAAGGCATTGTCAATGGTCGTGAGCAATCTTCATACAGAAAATACAGAAAAAGTGAAATATCTCTAAAACCACACCACCTATTAACAAATCGCTTGGTACACATATAGAAAACATCTTTACCAAAAAGATTATATTACATTTATACGATTATGGTTCTTGATTAGTATTAATTTTGAATAAAAGTAAGGTTTTGCACTGCGCATACCGTCAAACTCAAGCCATTGTCAATGGTGGTGAGCAATCTTCATACAGAAAATCCAGGAAAAGTGAAATATCTCTAAAACCACACCACCTAGAAACAAATCGCTTGGTACACATATAGAAAACATCTTTACCAAAAGCATTATATTAAATTTATAAGGTTAGTGTCTCACGACCATTGACAATGCCTTGAGTTTGAGTCTATGCACACGGCTGAACACGGCACACGGCTGAAAACGCCACACCGGCCGCCCATTGGCTGCCATCCGGTCTCGGTCTCGTGTCGGACACCCTGGGTCACGAGGCTCAGACTCTCACAGGCTGTTTTGTTGGGGTTTTAAGTCCCAGCAACATCTATGGTCATATAACGATGGATACCAACTTGTGACAGTGCGCACTCATGGCGATACTGTGACATCAGGCCACCGGCATCGTGAACTGATATCCCACTCAGTCACATTATCCTGATACTGAGCTAACCAGTCATTGCCCTCTCCTAGTAATGCTGAGCTCCAGGATAGGTAGAAACAAGTGCTATTTTGTATGTCATTGGTTTGACTCGGCGGGGATTCGAACTCCCGACCTTCCGCGTGGGATAGCCTGCGCTTTGTCGATTGGGTCACCGCGTCCGGTGGAGAAGAAAAGACGGCGTGGCGCGGACAGTCGCTGACAGCTCTCGGGTGTTTTTTTCTTGGTGTTTTGTTTTTTTATCGCTAGAAAATTCAATGTGAGATCAACTGCCACACTTTTGGGGGGGGGGGGGGGCATCGGTCTTTTTCCCGGAAAGGCATTATGGCAAGGGTCTGCGTGTAGAAATGGGCAGCAGTGACTAGACTTCTCCCGATGACAAGTTTCTGTCTGTCTGTCTGTCTGTCTGTCTGTCTGTCTGTCTGTCTGTCTGTCTGTCTGTCTCTCGCTCGTCCCCTCTCTTTATTCCATCTCCCCTCTACCCTCCCTCTCAGTCTCCTTCTCCCCTCCATCCCTCTGTCTCAGTCTCCCTCTATATCCATCCCACTCCTCCTCTTCTCAATTTCCTCTCCCGTCCTGATATGACCTCAAATGTTGCTAGGACGTAAAACAACAACACACACAACACCCATTTCCCCTGGTTCCTCTGCGCCTTCCCTCTATCTTCCCTCACCCATCCTCCCCTGCCTCACTATCCCGAAGTGAATAAGCGTCTTGGATTGCATCATGATTTGACAAATCGCCGCTAGGACCTTGTAGAACTTGTACAGCTTTTCTTCACTTGAAAACAAGACATGGCGATTTAGTATTTGAATTTCGTCCGGACACAGAAAGGGGGTGGGGATGGCTTCATCGGACAGTCCTATGGGCGTGGGGCGAATTGATCTATAAATACTGTGTCCTTGACGCTGTCCGACTACTTTAGATATTTTTGGGGGACCGGGGGGGGGGGGGCATGGAACGATCCGGGGTTTAGACAACTGACGTTCTAAGCAGGCGCGTAGGGTAGGGTGGTGAGTGCGAGGTGGGGTGGGGGTGGAGGCAGGGGTGGAGCTGTTAAGTGTGTCACCAACACAACTCTTTGTTTGTCCCCCATCCACACACCACATACCCCCACCACACACACTACCAGTAGCACCACCACTACAACCACACACGACCACTACCACGACCACGACCACGACCACCACGCACGACCACCACCACCACCAGCATCCTCCCACGCGACCTGACGAATCTCCATAGTTCGGCCGAGCACACACTATAGGGTTGTTTTTATTTTCTTTCTGTCTCTGCCGTCCGCCCCACCTCCTTCTTCACTTCGGCTGTCTAGGATTTCAAATAAAGGCGCAGACGCCAACCTCGACGATCACGTGGTCCTGACGTTCACGTGGGCACGCACCGTTCTCTCCTCTTTAATTTGCTGGGTGTGGGTGTGGGGAGAAAGAAGGAGGTGGGTGGGGTGACTGTAAAGTAGTTCCCAATCAGGCCGCATACGGCAGGGATATGGGTGGTGAGAGGGGGAGCTAAGGAGGGTAGACTCCGTGGAAACTACCCTTAGGAAATGGAAGAGTTGATAGGAACTACCTTTGGGAAATAGAAGACTCCATGGAAACTATCCTTAGGAAATGGAAGACTCCATAGACGCTACATTGGGAAATGTAAGAGTTCATGCAAACTACCCTTGGGCAATAAAATAGCAGAAGTTTGAGTAGATGGGGGGGGGGGGGGAGATGGGTATATAAGTGATCCCCCCCCCCCCCCCATTCTCATCCTTCACATCGGTGCTGTTGGATCTTTCTTTCTTTCATTCAAAAGATTCTATTTTGGTAGGTAGTGTGTATGAATTAAGGGAATTAACTATTGTCAGTGAGGGTGTTTATGTCTGGCATTGGAAGGGTTGCCCCGGTACCCGTCCTAATCAGTTGGTTGGTTGTTGGAGTTTTATGTCCTGGCAACATCTAAGGTCATATCAGGACATGTCTCGACTGGTGACAGTGTGCACTCATGTCGACTTTATAGTGCTGCTCCACTAGGAGTGGGAGACCAGACTGCCAGCACCATAACCTGATATCCCACTCAATCACATGATGCTAACACTGAGCTAACCAGTCCGAGACTAGTAGAAGGGACAAGTATATATATTTTTTAAGTCATTGATTTGACTCGACCAAATTCCACGATCTACCAAGACCGAAGACGAATGCTCAACTCATTTGGCCATCCCGTCAGGTCCTGTCATAAATATTACCTTAGATGTTGCTAGGATGTAAAAACCCCTACACACAGCTAGCTATGAGATGGGGAATTCTCAAGGGTGCTTTCGCTGGTACCGCCGAGTAGGGTTTACGGTCCGGGTAACCTATTTTCAGTGCACTTGTTCAGCAAACCGATAAATGAGGGCGACCAACCATAAAACAACAAAACAACTATACACGGGACCCGCGGTTCACCACCACAGAGGCTTCCCCGAGACATGTGTGTACTGCTGTTCGTACGCTGATCTCAGGGAAAACGCCATCATTCATGACTACATACCATGGGACAAAATATAAGCATAGATATTCTGAAGTATCCAATGGATTAGAAAATCAATATATTGGGTTGGTCATATATCAATCAAAATCAATATATTGGGTTGGTATATATTTAGCTTTATATATCATGATTCAGTTCGGGGCGTCAAAACCCGTTGGTTTCAACAGATGGCTGTGTCACCTAATTACCCTAATATGGGCATTTGGCACTAGTTTTGTTTCACCTGGTGTACACACTAATCATTCATTGTATTAGATCAAAGATTCACCCCATACTTACAGTACAGGGGTGAACAACAACTTAATCTAAATATGGGTGAAAATAGCTTTAGTATGGAACGAGAAGTAGAATGCCTGGCACCAGTGTCAAATGGTTACTTATATCAACACAGAGTTGGTGAAATGGGAGAGAATGCAAAAAGACAAGATGGCGGCCAGAGAACGCCGTCGATTTCACTTTTAAATTGCATTAAAGTATATGTTTTATTATATTTTCCAACTCAAAAGTAGAGTGTAAATATGAAGACATATACAAAGAATAAATGTTGCTTCTTAGATTGTGAAATTAGGCTCTCCTAAAGACTCATTTCAGTAGCCCGATTTTTCGACCGTTTTTTATATAAGTCTGCCGCGCCTGCCGATTCACCCCGTGTACTGGAAGTACGGGGTGAATCTTTTATCTATCATTGTACATGCTTAGTCCATTGGTCTAGAATGTTGTTGCGCTTTTGAGATGAACATGAACTGTTAATGGGTGGCGGTGGTGGTAGTGGGGGGGGGGGGTGGGAGTGGGTGGGTGTGAGGGTGAGATGGTACTGGGTGGCTGGGGTGGTTTGGAGGGGGGGGGGGGTGCCGCCACGTTTGTGAATGCGTGCGCAGTGAGGGGGTAAGGCAGGTGGGGGGTGGATCTGTGTCACCATGGCAACGCACACTACCGAGTCTAACCGCAGAACACCAATGAGAAGTTCGGCAATGAGGGCGATAATTGGGGACCCTTAATTGGCCTGTCTCGTGTCGCGCTGGTGTTGTTTGTACGGCCCTGGATCCTCATTCGGCTGTTTGACACAGTGACACGGGGTGCACGGGTTGAGGGGCACGGGGCACGGTGCACGTCATTACGTTGAGGAACGTCGAGTTACGTCATGGTTACGTTATACCCCAGTCACACGAGAGACAGCGTTCGCCGCCAACCTCCCTACGCCCACACGGATGCCAACCACCCAGAGTTCCATTGGATACATTGATTCAAACACGTTTTAGGCGCCATGTCGGCGCCATGTCGGCGCCATGTCGGCGCCATGTCGGCGCCATGTCGGCAGCATCGCATGTGTTACCACCAACCCAAGGCAGCGCCAGGGCGGCGCCAGGGCGCCAACCATTTTGAATGGCGCCGCCGGAACAGGGCGTAAGGAGGTTGCACATGCAGCAGCAGCAACCTCCTTGCGTCCAAAATTCCCGAAATGGACGCCGGGAGGTTGGCATGCTCGCGGCGACAGCACTCAATCAGGGCGTAGGGAGGGCGCAAGGAGGAAGTTTTGACGTCGCGAATCGATCGTTAGCGAACGCAGGCCTCGTGTGACTGGGGTATTAGGCAGACGTCGAGTTACGTCGAGCTACGTCAAGGTTTTCAACATGTTGAAAACTTTCGATGTGATGCTCTGATGTTCGGGTGACGTCACACTCACGTTACGCCGACATTAGACGTGCGGGAGGGATGCGTCGGCTACATTATATCAACGGTGCATTGTTTGGTTGTTGTTGGTTGGTTGTGGATTGTTTGTTGGTTGGTTTGTTGTTGGTTGGGTGTGGATTGGTTGCTGGTTGGTTGGTTTTTGGTTGGTTGTTGGTTTTTGGTTGGTTGGTTGTGGGTTGGTTGTTGTTTGGTTGACACGACGCTATCCTGACGTTACGCTCATGTCAACTACGCAGCATTGACGTCCCAAATTTGCATATTACGCCAAGATTGTTGACGTGTTAAATTTATTTTCACGTTGTCCCTATGCTGGCGCGTTACGTCGTAGTGTGACAGGGCCATTAGTTTCAAAACGTTGATACTTTCATCGGACTGCGCAGCTGTAACGCTGGTGTCGGGACACACACGCACACACGCACACTCGGATTCCTTCCTCGTTCACACCCACGAGATCCGTTCCTCATTGGCCCCGGTGCGGTGGACGTGGTTACATCATTAGCTCATTAAGACTGCGCCGTGAGGAGATGGATAAGGCATCCAAGTGACGGGCAAGTGTTGCTATGCGCCCGGCATCCCGCTGGTATCCGGCGTGCGTCGGGCCCGCGCTCCGGGAGAGCGGCTTGTTAGGAGGGCGGGGGGCGAGGGGCGGGGTGTGGTCAGGGGGTTCGCCGGTGTGGCGTGCTCAGCCGTGTACTGTGCTCAGCCGTGTACTGTGCTCAGCCGTGTACATAGACTCAAACTCAAGGCATTGTCAATGGTCATGAGTAATTTTCATACAGAAAATACAGAACAAATGAAATATCTCTAAAACCACACCACCTATTAACAAATCGCTTGGTACACATATAGAAAACATCTTCACCAAAAAGATTATATTAAATTTATAAGGTTAGGGTTGTTGATTTCTATTAATCTTGATTAAAACTAATGTTGTGCACTGCGCATAACGTCAAACTCAAGGCATTGTCAATGGTGGTGAGCAATCTTCATACAGAAAATCCAGAAAAAGTGAAATATCTCTAAAACCACACCACCTAGAAACAAATCGCTTGGTACACATATCGAAAACATCTTTACCAAAAACATTATATTAAATTTATACGGTTAGTGACTTACGACCATTGACAATGCCTTGAGTTTGAGTCTATGTACACGGCTGAGCACGGCACACGGCTGAGCACGACACACCGGGACTCGGTTGAAGTGTCCGGAGTGGGCTAGGCGCTAGGTAATACCCCAGTCACACGAGGCCTGCGTTCACGTACGATCGATTCGCGACGGCAAAATGTCCTCATTGCGCCGCCCTGGCGCCGACCACATATTTGAATCAATGTATCGAGTGGGACGCTGGCGTCCTTTTGTCCGTAAGGAGGTTGGCGGCGAACGCTGGCTCTCGTGTGACTGGGGTATAAAAGAGATTCACTTTTATCGCGAGGTGTGTGGGGGGGGGGGGAGGGGGGGGGGGAATGGGAACCATGTCTAAATTCGCGCAAAAACTACTTTAATATTAACAGATCTGGATCTCCTAGTTGCAGTGTCCAGAGTTGGTCTATATTGGCACAGAGTTGGAGAAATGGGGAGACAAAAGGACAAGATGGCGACCATCGAAAGATAAGATCTCCATTCGACTATTAACAGTCTATTTTAATCTATGTGATTTAATAAATTCGTCGTTAAAAAAACAGCGGGTATGTGAAGAATATATTTAGCTTCTGAGAATGTATGTGGTCATTTCCTTTACACTTCTGACACTTTTGTTAATGGGTTGTTTACCATCACTACTGCGGGAGCAACTAGTTAGGCACCTACTGGTTTTGTTTGTTTGTTTGTTTGTTCATTCACTCACTCACTCACTCACTCTGTCTCTATCTCTCTCTTTAACAATTTAATTCCTGCGGGCGTACTCTCTCTCTTTAATAAATTAATTCCTGTGTGCGTACTCTCTCTCTTTAATAAATTAATTCCTGCGTACTCTCTCTCTTTGACAAATTAATTCCTGCGTGCGTACTCTCTCTCTCTTTAATAAATTAATTCCTGTGTGCGTACTCTCTCTTTAATAAATTAATTCCTGCGTACTCTCTCTCTTTAACAAATTAATTCCTGCGGGCGTACTCGCTCTCTTTAATAAATTAATTCCTGCGTGCATACTCTCTCTCTCTTTAATGAATTAATTCATGTGTGCGTACTCTCTCTCTTTAATAAATTAATTCCTGCATGCATACTCTCTCTCTTTAATAAATTAATTCCTGCATACTCTCTCTCTCTTTAACAAATTAATTCCTGCGGGCGTACCCTCTCTCTCTCTCTCTCTCTCTTTAATAAATTAATTCCTGCGTGCGTGTAGAAACACTGGCATCAGCAGTAACAGGTTGTATTAAATTGACTTTGTATTCCCTCTTAAAGCTGCATAGTCCGATGAAGCATCAAATTTTCAAAACCAAAACAATTATCTAAATTTGATTTTACATATCTAACTTAGATACTGGTGCACTTATTAAACATTCGTCACCACACAGAAAGGAGTACTGAGGCAATTGAATAGAACCTGTTACTGCAGAAGCCTATAGTGTCAGGGTTTTGGCAAGCTTGCCAAAACTAATTTTGCTTGTTTGCACTTCAAATATCTCAAAAGTTAGCTATTTAAAATAAAAGTTAATTCAAGTGAAAGTAGGGTAGATTATAACGATCACCATAATATGTTTATCTCAGAAAATGACAGAAACTCAAAACCCATCGGACTATGCAGCTTTAAATAGCAACACACATTTAGAATGTGCGCCAGTTCTATTAAATTGAGTTGGTATTCCCTTCTATACAACAACAAATGCTTACTATGTACACCAGTATTTCAGTTGGATATGTAGAAGTTTTGGCGTGCATGTCACAATTCTGACACCATAGATTAAGGAATAACATGTTCTATAAAATTTTTCTTTTTAAATTTTTTTCCTTTCTTGATTATACTGCCTATTATGGATAAGTCTGAATAGACTTGTTTTCACCATTAGACAGTTTGTCGAAAGAAAGCCCGAGCCTACACTTTTACCGACCCAAGTGATTTTTAACCTCCCATTCCACATAGACATGGTATGAGAGCAACTGGCCTTTGATGATGCTGTAAGTTATTCACAGCGGTGACAATCCAAATTGGCAGAGCTGGGGACACGGGGAATCGAACCGCCGACCCTCAGATTAGGAGTCTGACCTAGAAAAAAGTCAGACACTCTAACCACTCCGCCACAGAGAACACTTAATGCGCCCTTCTATGCAGCAACACATGATTAATAAGTGCACAAATAACTAAACTGGTTATGTAGAATCAAACTAGGAGAGTTTGATGCTTTTATCAGACTACGCAACTTTAATATGCCCTTCTATTATGCAGCAAAAAATACTTAATAAATTTATGAATTAATTATTTAAATTGGATAATTATAATAGAATATAGGTAAATGCTTTGGTTTCGAAAATTATTTTATCGGACTGTGCAATGGGAAAGCGGGAGGTCGGTCCACGCGACATATCTTTAGGGGCCTTAAATGTTGCCAGGATGTAAGCTCTCCAACAACCGACCATAGCTATAGGCGCAGAAGCAATGCGGTGAATGTGCGCGACAGAAAACAAAAGAAACTTGTACAGACTTAAAGCGCGCTTGGCGTATTTGGGTAGTCAGGAACGTGGAGGAAGCAAATGCACACCACATATTTACGTCTACTGGGGCATTCCTTAAGGCTCTAACGACATCAGCAACAGGCCTACCATTAGTACCAAATTTTATCGGACTGTGCAACGGGAAAGCGGGAGGTCGGTCCATGCGACATATCTATAGGGGCATTAGATGTTGCCAGGACTTAAACTCTCCAACAACCGACCATAGCTATTGGCGCAGAAGCAATGCGGTGAATGTGCTCGACAGAAAACAAAAGAAACTTGTACAGACTTAAAGCGCGCTTGGCGTATTTGGGTAGTCAGGAACGCGGAGGAAGCAAATGCACACCACATATCTACGTCTACTGGGGCATTCCTTAAGGCTCTAACGACATCAGCAATAGGCCTACCATTAGTACCAACCATTTACAGCTGTCGACGTGCTGGTTCAATCGGATCGACTAGAGCGTATGTTAGGCTTCCCATGCAGAAGGTCGGGGGTTCGAAAAACCCAACGGAGATAAACAAATGATTAAAAAAAATTGATACCTGTAAGTACCTAGAGTAGTGCTTGGCGTTACAAGGATAGGACATGGACTGGTTGGCTGGGTATTGGGATTCTTACTTCATCTTCCGAACACCGAAATTAAAGCTGCATAGTCCGATGAAATATCAATTTTTCAAAACCAAACGAATTATCTAGATTTGATTTTACATATCTAACTTAGATACTGATGCACTTATTAAGCATTTGTTTCTGCGTAGAAGGCAATACTGAGTCAATTTAACAGAACGTGTTACTGCAAAGGTCTATGGTGTCAGAGTTTTGGCAATCTTGCCAAAACTAATTTTCCATGTTTGCACTCAAAATATCTCAAAAGTTTACCATTTAAAATAAAAGTAACTTTCAACTAATGTAAAGTAGATACTAGTGATCGATCTAATATATTTATCTCAGAAAAAATACACAAATTCAAAACCATCGGACTATGCAACTTTAAGGATCTGGGGAGAGGACAAGCTCGCGCAGGACCGGATGTAGCCTCAGTATGGGGGATAATGTGATTGAGTGGGATATCAGGTCATGGTGATGGCGGCCTGGTCTCCCAGAGGCACATCACTATACAGTCACCATACTTGTGCACTATAAAAAAACAACAACAAATAAACAAATTTGTATAGGCGTTCCTGGGTCAGTACTAGTAGCCAAGGATAATCATTAAGTCGGCAACTTGACCATATAACTGTGGCGCCATGTTTGGGTGGAAAATGCCTGCTCAGTAACAGGCAGTTTCAACATGTACACACACAGACTAGTCACATTCAACACGGTAAGTGATAACTGAATAAGTAAAGTTGTGATGGTCGTGTTACTAGCCCTTTACTGGCAAGATTAAAGTTGAATAGTTCGGTAAATATATTAGGTTTATCTGTATAATCTACAGCATTGTAGTTTGATTATAAATGGCTCAATTTGGATATAAGGTTAGGTTTATAATTATAGGCTACCTTATTGTATTTGAATTTTGAGAGAACTGATTATAAATGACTAAATTTGGATATTAGGTTAGATTTATAAATATAGTCTACCACATTGTAGTTAGAGCGTCCGTCTCCCGTGTTGATAGATCGTGGGGTCCTGGATTCGAACCCTGGTCGAGTCAAACCGATGACTTAAAAATTTATACTTGTCGCTTCCTAGCCAGGCGCTCGGCATTATTAGGATAGGGCAAGGACTGGTTGGCTTAGTGTCAGGATAAGGTGACAAGTCATGGTCCTGGCGGCCTGGTCTTCCAGTATGGCAGCACTATAAAGTCGCCATGAGTGCACACTGTCACAAGTCGGTACCCGTCCTCATATGACTTCAGATGTTGCTAGAACATAAAACAACAAACAAACAGTGTCTAACTTCGATATAGAGAATAAAACCTACATACACACACACCTCGACACACACACCTCGACACCCAGCAGCCTGGCCTCGGAGGTTCCTGTCCGAGGTATCTTACTCACTACTAACCCGGCAAACACACGTAAACAACTAAGCTGTAACGAACGGCAGGCCTCCCGCGTAAAGCCGAATGTCAGCTGGTACGACTCAACTTTCTTCTTATTTACTCTTAAAAATAAAACACAAAATACACACAACTAGACTGATGCGGGTGATGGGGGATCCTGTCACCCTTCTCTCCCTGCCTCCAACCCCTACTGTTACGTAGGAATGTGGGTTGGAAAGCCCAGTATGTTCTGCTGGCAGCAGTTGTCGTGCTGTGGTGTCTGTGTGGCTCTTTGAGGTAGGAGATGTGGGGTGGTGGGGGGGGGGGTGTCCTGTCACGTGATGTAACGTGATGTCACGGTCGATATGTTAATAACAGTTGTCGTTGTGGTGAGGCAGTCTCTATCCCCACTCTCCCCCCTCTCCCACCTCTCCCACCTCTGTCTATCTCTTTATCTCTCTATCTCTCTATCCCTCTATCCCACATTCCCACATTCCCACATCTCCACCTATCTTCCTCTTCCTCCTTCCACCTACTCCTACCGCTTCCTCTCTCCATCTCCATCTCCATCTCCACCTCCATCTTCATCACCCCTCTTCCCTCTTCCCTCTCACCTCACCCTCCTCCTCTCTAACAAACTCGCGCACGCACATTCGCACACACACACACACACACACACACACACACACACACACACACACACACACACACACACACACACACACACACTCTCTCTCTCTCCCCCCCTCCCCCCTCTCTCCTCCCCGCCCTCTCCCCTCTCTCTCTCTCTCCCCCCCTCCCCCCTCTCTCCTCCCCGCCCTCTCCCCTCTCTCTCTCTCTCTCTCTCTCTCTCACCCTCTCCCCCCTCCCCCCTCCCCCCCCCTCTCTCCTCCCCGCCCTCCCCTTCGCACGCCGTGGGAAGGTTGTCCCAGTAGCACTCCTAACGAGCTGGTTCCCGACAGGCACTATTTGGTGAATGGCAACACTTTGACAACGGTACACAAGCTGAGTGTGCGGTGGGAGGATGCCGCTCTCGTTGCAGTGTTAAAAAGAGGTGTCCGTGAATTCTCTGGCGATCTGCTTTCCCCAGTGATCGTTATGGGGAAGGTGTGGTGTTTACCCGGGAGAACCCTACCCCGTCTCACCAGCTGCCTCTCTCTTACCCCCATCACCCCATCACCCCATCACCCCATCACCTCACCTCCATGCACTACCCGGAATCTGTCTGGCCATAATCAAAAACTAAATAAATACAAGCTCCTTTTAAGTTTTTAACACGTACACTTAGTGGCATTGATTCTCTACACACTGCATATGACTTTATGAGCAACGGTATCATTAAAATTACATAGTCCGATGCCATTTAATTTTTTTTTATTAAGTTGATTATTTGCATTGCAATATTCTTTACTTAGTTGTAAGTAACTTCTATTATAAATGGCTAGCTTTGGAAATATTTGAAGTGAAAAGAACTTAAATTGATTCTGGCATGTACGTTAAAATGATGACAGTATAGGCTTCAGCAGTAACAGGTTCTATTGGATTATTAAATTCCCATCCTTTTGGGATAAATATATTCGATTGATTGTTATATGTTACTTTACTTTAAATCTGCATAGTCCGATTAAATATAAAATTTTCAAAACCAAACTAATTATCTAGATTTGATTTTACATATCTAACTTAAATACCGATGCACTTATTAAGCATTTGTTTCTGTGTAGAAGGCAATACTGAGTCAATTTAACAGGACCTGTTACTGCAGAAGTCTATGGCGTAAGAGTTTTGGCAAGCTTGCCAAAACTAATTTTCCATGTTTGCACTCATATATCTCAAAAGTTTACCATTTAAAATAAAAGTAACTTCGAACTAATGTAAAGTAGATACTAGTGACCAATCTAAAATATTTATCTCAGAAAAAATACAGAAATTCAAAACCATCGGAGTATACGACTTTAATTTGAAGCAAGAGTTATTATGAAGGGTTAAGGTAGTAAATGTTTGAAGTGAAAACATGCCAAATTAATTTTGGCATGCTGACACTATAAGCTTCAGCAATGACTTTTATATTCCCTTCTAATTTCTACTTCCACTTCTAGTAAAATCTTATTTCTCTGACTCTGAAGCACCTGTCACACCTTACCGGATTGAGCAACGGACATAAACCGCACAAAGAATTGTCTACTCCGGTGGTTTTCAGTATCAAAATGTGTGGAAATGTTGCGCTATGGCGTCAATGGATGCTGGACGAACGGACATGAACGGATAGTGACCGGACGACAACCGAATGTCAAACCGAATGGACTGAACACCATACTGACCGAATTCCCGCAACACCATCAACAGACACTGCAGGAAGCAAACCGGAGACGTAATGGCTGGGTACCAGACAGGAAATGGACTAAACGGACTTTAACCAGACATCAACTGTACACATCAGTCCGGCGGTGTCCGGTACAAGTTTTGTGCATGTTCAAAACTTCACACCGTACACACCGGACACCACCGGAGATAGAACGGACACGCCGGATGCCTACCGTATATAAAACAGACATTGACGTATTTCACCGGACAGTGTGCGGTTTCTATCCATTTCCCCAGTCCGGTAAGGTGTGACTGAGCCTTAAGTACTTAAAGTTGCATAATCTAATGAAACCATGCAGATTTCAAAACAAAAATACTCACATAGATTTGACCATGCCCTACCTCTTTAGCTACTCGTGCACTCGTTAAATATTTATTGCAGCATAGAATGATTATTAAGTCAATTCAATAGAACCTGTAACCACTGCGCGTCATACAGGCCTATTTTAGTGCACACCCTGCATTTCAGTGTGCACACCGAAACTATCGTGCGTTTTTTTTTACTTCAAATATTTCCAAAAGTTAGCCACTTTAATCAAAGGCGCTTCCAAATAAAGTTCACCTAATAATAGTTATTGTCATCGGATTATGCAAGTTAAAGTTCAGTATATGTGAGATAGCTAGCTTCTCTCTGTTTGCCCCTCAACTCTTACTTGTAGAATTGCTGAGAATAGCTGGACTGTCATGTTGTTTAAATTGTTCGCCAAAGAAATACTGCTATTTGACACATGATAATCCTACAATTCTACTCAATACATAAATACTTGTGATATATGTATACATGATACACACATGGTGAATGATACACGTAATGATACATGTGATATATGATATACAGATATATATGTTGTTCATATGATATGTGATATAGTATGATTTTTTGTTTGTTTGTTGTTGTTTTACATCCTAGCAACATCTAAGTTCATATCAGGACGGGTACCGACTTTTGACAGTATGCACTCATGGCGGTTTTATAGTGCTGCCCCACTGGGAAATCGGGCCGCCGGCACCATGACCCGATATCCCACATTATCCTGACACCAAGCTAACCAGTCGTTGCCCTATCCTAATAATGCCGAGCGCCAGGCTAGGAAGCGACAAGTATCAATTTTTAAGTCATTGGTTTGACTGATGGACATGTGATAATGATGTATGATGTATATATGATATGTGATACACATGTCATATGTGATACACATGTCATATGTGATACATGATACATGATGTACGTGTAATGTATGATGCACATGTAATATATGAATTTCTATGATGCACACGTGACATATGAAATAGCACCATTTTCTGCTGATACTATTAGACTTTTTACTTGTCTTTCACGTTCAGGAACACATTCTTGTGGGAACCACATAAGCCACATTGAAATCATACCCAATTAAAAGTAGCATTCACAACGGCCTAAAACCTCCGCTGAAACTGGTGTGCATGTGCATGCATGCATGTGAATATGAAGAGTTCAGGCGCCAACCCCTGTAAACGCCAACCCCAAAATGGACAAAACATTGGAATTAAACCCTCAAAAACTTCATTTAAAAAATATTTCTTCTCAGTTATTCATTGCTCCATAACCCTGTGATCATATGAAATGTGGAATTAATGAGAATTACAATTATTTTCAGGTAGAAATCCTTTATTTAATATACATTTTTGGATTGGCGTTCACATGGTTTTGCGCCTGAACTCTTCATATGCATGTGCATGTGCATGTGTATGTTTGCAGGGGTTGAGTTAGAGAGGGGTTGGTAAGGAGGATGGATGGCGGATTGAGAGGAATGGGGATGTGGGGGTGGGGGTGGGGGCTCTAAAAAGGCGAAGGAATTTTGTTATGCATAGTATAGTGCTTGGCGGCCTGTGTGTGTGCTGGTGGGAGGGAGGGTGGGTGGGTGGGTCGGGCGGAGGACGCCGACGTTACCGGGAGTGAGCGGCTTCCCACGGGAAAAGACGGCGAGCCGTCCGACGGTCGCTCGTCCCGGCCCCGGTGTGGCGGTTTCAGCCGTCCGCCAGTTTCAGCCATGCGCGTACCGTCAAATTCAAGCCATTGTCAATGGTCGTGAGTCACTAACCTTATAAATTGAATATAATGTTTTTGGTAAAGATGTTTTCTATATCATAGTGTACCAGGCGATTTGTTTCTAGGTGGTGTCCTTTTAGAGATATTTCACTTTTCCTGGATTTTCTGTATGAAGATTGCTCACCACCATTGACAGTGCCTTGAGTTTGACGGTATACGCAGTGCAAAACATTAGTTTTATTCAAAGTTAATAGAAATCAAGAACCCTAACCTTAGAAATTTAATATGATGTTTTTGGTAAAGATGTTTTCTATATGTGTACCAAGCGTTTTGTTAATAGGCGGTGTGGTTTTAGAGATATTTCACTTTTTCTGTATTTTCTATATGAAGATTGCTCGACCATTGACAATGCCTTGAGTTTGAGTATGCGCACGGCTGAAACTGGCGTACGGCTGAAACCGCCACACCGGTCCACGAACCGGCACAGCTCCAGCACTACAACGATACGCCCATCGTCCCGAATGTTTGCCGATACGCCCGACCGGACACGGTGACCCAATTGGTAGAGCGCAGGCTTCCCGTGCGGAAGGTCTGTAGTTGGAATTCCGGCCGAGTCAAATCAGTGACAGACAAAATTGATGCATGTCCTGGCGCTCGGCATTACTAGGATATGGCAACGACTGGTTAGCGCAGTGTAAGGATAATGTGACTTGGTGGGATGTCGGGATTTCAGATGCTGCCAGCAGCCTGGTCTCTTTTGGGGCAGCAATATAAAACTTGTCATGAGTGCACACTGTCACAAGTCAATTCCCGTGTTGATATGACATTAGATGTTGCTAGGACGTAAAACAGAACGAAACAAATAAACGTCTTGATATGTTGATAGGACGTAAAACCCCAACAACCAAACAGCTTACATGCCCGCCATACACGCGCACACACATGGCCCATTTACACTCACTCACTCGCTCACTCACTCACGCACCCACTCACTCACTCACTCACTCACTCACTCACTCACTCACTCACCCACTCACTCACTCACGCACTCACTCACCCACGCACTCACTCACGCACTCATACTCACTCACTCATACTCACCAATAACATACTCACACACTCACTCATACTCACACACTCATTCATACTCACACTCATACACATACACTCACACACTCCATACACACTCACACATAACTCACTCTCACACTCACTCAGTCACTCACTCACACACTCACCCACTCACACACTCATACACACACACACACCCTCACACATACACACTCACACACCCCGTGCAGCTTGCTCTGCTCACTCTTTGTTTGCTAAGTCAACTCGTCCAAATGCTGCGGTATCTTCCGGTCGGGTCTCCTTTGATCTGGATTGAAGTTTGCCAGCTTAATTTCTTTTTGCTGAGGATAGGTCGCTACTAATAACAATAACAATAACAATAACACAAAAGTCCCGCCCTGGCCCCTGCCGGCTAAGTCTCCGCCTCAATCTCCACCCATCCCTCTTCCCGATCTTTTTTGCATCTGCCCTCATTCTTCTCAGTTTCACCTTTGAGCTACCGCCATCTACCCTCCGCCATTCTCCCTTCCTGCCCTCTCCCCGTCATTCATTCGTTCGTTCATTCAGTCATTCATCCATTTCTTTCTTTCTCTCTCCCCTCCTTCATTTCTTCATTCCTTCCCTCCTTCCATTTCTTCATTCATTGCTCCCTTGCTTCCTTCCTTGCTTCCTTCCTTGCTTCCTTCCTTCCTTCCTTCCTTCCTTCCTTCTGTCTGTCTGTCTGTCTTTCCTCCCTCCTCCTTCCCTCCCTCGGTCCGTCCCTCCCTCCGTCCGTCCGTCCCTCCCCCCTCCCTCCGTCCCTCCCCCCTCCCTCCCGCCCTCCTTCCCTCTCTCCTCCCTCCCTCCCTCCTCCCAGCCTCCCCCCTCCCAGCCTGCTGTGCTCACCGGCTGTACTCAAGTTAATACACTCTCTCACATCAGCATTGATGTAGGTGCCGCGTCTAACGCGTGCCTGCAGGATAACGTGTGAACGTTTCGTTCCACAAAGACATGGTTCCTCAGATGCTTATCTCCTCTCGCTCCTCCCGCTCCTTTTCCCTGCTCCCTGCCTTCTACCCCCTCCCCTCCCCCCTCCAATTCATACCCACCCCCACTATTCCTCCACCTATTTTCACCACACTCCCACCCTCTCCCCTTCCTCTCATCTCCCAATGACCTTAGATGTTGCCAGGACGTAAAATTCCAACAACTAACCAACCAATCGCCCTCATCCCCTCATCTCCTTCTCTACCCCCCAGTCTTCGCCGTTCTTTTCACGCTCACAATCCACTCTTGCAGTCCACCCATGCTTAAAGGCTACATTCCTTACACGTGGTATGCGGCATGCGAATGCGAATGTGGCAAAAAATCGGAAAGCATCTAAGTCAATGGGGGTGATTACTTACGTCCGAATGTGAATGCGGTAACTGAATCGGTCCATGCAGCCATCGGTGTGGAATGCGAATGCGAATGCTGCTGCGTTTGCCATAGAAAACAGTGTTAGAGAAACCTGACACTATGTGTGGGTGTGGGTGAAAGGACCCAACCCATTCGCATGCCGCATACCACATTCGCATTCGCATGCCGCATATCGTGTGTAAGGAATCCTACCTTTACGCTGCACCCAAGTGAATCCCCATTATAAAAACTGGTACCCATACGATCCCTGCAGCCCGCACATTGCGCCTTAATCCCGTTGGGGACCAGCGGGCAGGAGGGCGGGGGCGCCGGGCAGGGCGGGCCACATCCGCCGGAAGGAGTTACCTGGTGATGAGATCCGCGCGACTCACCTGCCTCCTCCTGACAGGAGGCCGCGACTCTTGACCTTGGGGTCACCTTAGCAACACGGGTTCCCACGACCTGCTCCTACCCGCGCAATGGGGCTGGGCTGGAGGCGAGGGTGGGTGGGTGGGTGGGGAGGTGGTGAGTGGGAGGAGAAAATTCCTCCGGAGCGAGATGCGCGCTTTTGTCGCCAGGTGGCGCGGAGACTGCGAGTGTTGTGGGTTTGTAGCATGTTGCAGAGGCAATGGTGGGTCGGTGCCCAGCTGAGCATGGAGTGGATCGGGCCGTTCGGGTGTGTAGGAGAGCTGCTCAGAGCAGCTCGGAGCAGCTCGGAGCCATTGGCAACTAGGGCTGTTCGCAGCTACCCGTGGCCGATGAGAGGTTGCTCGCAGCTACCTAGCCATGCTCGGATCCGCTCGGACCTGCTCGCGGGGCTGTCGGGTGTGACCCGCGGGGGGTTGTCGGGGTTTTCACGAGTGGCCTCAATGGGGCCATGTTGAGTGAGACTGTCGGGTTTGTCGGGTTTCTGAGATTGCCGTCAATGGCCGGGTCGGCCCTCGTTGCATTGTGCTGGCCCTGTTTGCTGGTTAAGATTCTCACTGCGACTGATCGGGTTGTCCGGAGCATAGACACCGCTGACCCAACCTGCTAGTGGTAGTTAGTGGTAGCTAGTGGTAGCTAGTGTTAGTTAGTGGTAGCTAGCAGTAGTTAGTGGTAGCTAGTCGTAGTTAGTGGTAGCTAGTGGTAGTTAGTACTAGTTAGTGGTAGTTAGTAGTAGTTAGTGGTAGCTGGTGGTAGTTAGTACTAGTTAGTGGTAGTTAGTGGTAGCTGGTGGTAGCTAGTGGTAGCTGGTGGTAGCTAGTGGTAGCTAGCAGTAGCTAGCAGTAGTTAGTACTAGTTAGTACTAGTAGTAGCTAATAGTAGTTCGTTGTGGTGGCTTTCGCCCTCCCCAGTTAGCTATTTACCGAGGCAAGGTTTTCTCAATAAAGGGGGGCGGGGGGTGACATATCTCAATACAGTGTGGGGACCTATCTCAAGGTGGCTCAATACAGTGTGGGGACCTATCTCAAGGTGGCTGTGACCTATCCCAATATGGCTGTATTCTGACCTCTACACCCTACAAAATACACGTACAGCGGTTTGGCACGGTAACCTATCTCAATACCCTGGCTGTGTTTTTGTGCGCCCCCCCCCCCCTCCCCTCCCTCTGAGTGGAGGATCGAGGAGGCCCCTGGCTGGCGGGCGCGCGGGGTGCACTGGCGCCCGCCTGTACCCGGCGTGTGGCGGCCACTTTCCCACGCCCCTTCCTCCAGCCGTGTGCCACTTCTCCTGAGTGTGGGAGCCCCGGGCCATGTGGGAGGGAGGGTGGTGTGCGCGCGCACGTAACTGGTGGCAGATAGGGTCCGGGAGCAGCGCGGGGTGGGATGGGGAGGGTGGGGAGGAAAACCCCAGATGGGTGGGAGAGGGGGAGGGGGTTGCGTGGAGGTTCGTGTGTGTGTGGGGGGGGGGGGGGGTGGATGTATGGAATAGTATCTGTTAGCGAAGTGGGGGTTGATGTGTGGTTGGGTGTGTATGTATGTAGTACATGTGTGTATGTAAATGGTATGTATATGTAATTAATTGACGAGGTATTTACTCTGCCCATAACGTATAAGCTCCCATCAGGGTGCTTGTTTTCAACGCTGGATGTATGCATGCATGATGTATGTATGCATGCATGATGTGTTTTGGGGTTTTACATCCTAGCAACATCTATGATCATATCAGTGACAGCGCACACTCACGGTGAATTTATGGTACACAAGTCTTTATAGTGTTGCCCCATTGAAGTCAATTTAACAGTCTGTCCCTGCTGAAGCCTATCGTTGTTTGGTTTGTTGTTGTTTTATGTCCTAGCAACATCTAAGGTCATATCAGGATGGGTACCGACTTGTGACAGTGTGCACTCGTGGTGACTTTATAGTGCTGCCCCACTGGAAGACCAGGCTGCCAGCACCATGACCTGATATCCCTCTCAGTCACATGCTGACACTGAGCCAACCAGTCCTTGCCATATCCTAATAATTTCGAGCGCCCGGCTAGGAACTGACAAGTATCAATTTTTAAGTCATTGGTTTGACTCGACCAGGGTTCGAACCCACGAGCTACCAACATGGGAGATGGACGCTCTAACTCATTCGGCCATCCCGTCTGGTTGGAAGCTTATCGTGTCAAGCATTTTGACATGCATGCCAACATTAAATTAGCGTGTTTTCAATTCAAATATACCCAAAGTTAGCCATTTAAAATCAAAGTTACTTCAAATTAAAATAAAATAGATAATGATCAACCTACTGCAAGAATAAAATTATGTATATATATATACATTTTATATGTGATGTATAATGCATTATGCAAGTATAAATGCAAGGGTAACATGTACATCCTATATTTCCTCGTGCAGGTATTGCCGGGCGGGCGCCCCCTCGCGTCACACTCTAGAGTAAATTATATATAAGCTTTAATATATATAAGCTTTATTTAACCGTGTAAGCCTATCTCGAGAGACCCACTCGAAAGATGGACAATCAAGGTGCTTAAAGAGGCGGGCATCAATACTGGATGCTATGCATCCCACTCAAGGAGGAGGGGGGGGGGGGGGCATGGTCTCTAAAGCAACACAATTAGGAATCTCAGTCAAGAGAATCCTTACTCACAAACTAAAAGACGGGTGAGAAACACAATATTTTATTTTTGTACTGAATCATGTTATGTTAAAGAATAATATAAAAAAGGATTTAAAAAAAAGAGATTACCTAAAGTTCTCCCTGGGCTACAACTTACAAGTAGCCAGAGGCATAGTACCGAGGTAAAATAGTATAGCTATACGAATCTTACCTGGGTACAGATGATGGATAACTGTTGTTTTCCCATGGTACGAGCCTCGGATAGTCGTGGGTCAGGGCTTGCCCACCCTACCCTACCACCACTATGACGTTGGCTTGTGCTGAAACGAAAACATATTAGTATCCATAGAATTTGAAGATCATTTTTTTATCCTATTAAGTATGTAAAAGATTGCTGGACCCGGATGTGCTTCCTTCTCCCTGACCCATGACTATCCGAGGCTCGTACCTCGGGAAAACAACAGTTATCCATCATCTGTACCTAGGTAAGGTTTGTTATAACTATACTATATATATATACACGACAGAAACTCAAAATCATCGGGACAATGCAACGTTACCCCCCCCCCCCCTCCTTCCACTCTCAACGACAGCCATAGTTATTAGTAACACAAAATAACTTAAAATAAATATCCTTAAACACGCAGTTCTTTCTTTCTTGTGTGTACTTTCGCTGCAACTTTTGTTTATAGTTGGGATTACTTTTTCAAGTAGAATTCTTTAATGTGTTGGACCTTTCAAGGTCAGTCCGTTAGCACAGATCAAAGGGACCCACGACGGAAACGTGTTATTTTGGGGTGTTTTTTGTTTGTTTGTGTGTTTGTTTTGAGTAAATGTAATCATATTCCTGGGATAATGTCTTTAGCCAGCAACGGAACACTCGTTCTTAGGACATAAAAAATGGTGTCTTTCATTAAAAAGGTTTTCGGTTGCAACTAATCGCAAACTGCAGGCAGCTGTAGTTGGATAGTGAATTAAATAAATGATTGTACTGCGAACTTAGTGGTGATAATTATATCATAGCGTTAATGAAAAGGCAACTGTGTCTAGAGGAGCAGGATTCGAACCCACCCCTCTTGTATTCCAAGTTAATGTGCTAACCATTACACCACCTCGACTGCCTAATGTCATCACCCAATCCATGCCCACTTTGTCTATGTGGCTCCTTGCCTGAGATGAGTGCAGACTACAACACTTACAAACAATGTGAAGTCACAGAAGTAGCACCATGTATTTGTCGTGGGTTTATTGCGGTTTACATCCATTACATTGTGGCATTACATTGTGGCATTACATTGATGCTGCCCTACCCTTGCCCCAAAAAAGCTGTGGTAGTGACGGAACCAAATTAGTAAATATTTAGGGAATGCAAGCACGACTAAAGGCGGATTTATTCTCTTCTCCAGTTTTTGTGTGTGTTGGGGAAGAGGCGTGTGTGTGTGTGTGTGTGTGTGTGTGTGTGTGGTGTGTAAGTGTGGTGTGTGTGAGTGTGTGAGTGCGCGCGCATCTTGAGAGTTGCGTACAAAGCGTGAGAATGCGTGGGTGATTTAGGGAGTCGGCCTGCATGTGGTGGAAGAACGTAGGGCCAACCTAAATAACACCCAACCCTGGAGGCAACATCTTCTGACAACCAGCTTCCCACCCGACCACAAGATTCTACACACACAATTCCACACCCGTCACACCCCAGTGCACCGCAGGAAACCATCACAAGCACAGGAAGCCACCAGTCTTATCACTCTTTAGACACATACACACCACATTCCCGTGTGCCAGGCATTAGTCAGCATTTTGGGGCTACATACACCTCCCGTTTACAATTCAGGCACTAAAACTGACTGTGCATCACGACCCCGACCCGTCCCGTATACGATCTAAAACTGCCCGATTCGTTTTTCTAATCCCTTGCGATTTCAGTTTTAACCCCTAAAACTGAGTTTTAAGTCACGAATCGCAAGGCTCTGGTGTGCTAAGGGGTCCCACACCTAACGACTAAAACTCAAACTTATGCGCGAAATGGGCAGTTTTAGATCGTATACGGGAGGTGTGTACCGGGCTTTGAAATCATATGTATCTCAGTTGGATAAGTAGATTGAACTTTATGTAAGTTCCTTGGGTTTAAATCCTACGCTTTGATTGGACTGTAGGGGATCTTTCCCTTTGTTTCGCGACCCTATCTACGTGACGTCACGAGCACGACGACCCGGTAGGGGGAGCCACTCACTGTCAAACCGGAAGTGTGTCAACTCTCGCCTGCCGACGGTGGACATACAGCTATGGGGGGGGGGGGGGGGGGGTCTCTTTGTCTGCTGGTGGAGTCGGAATCAATGACCTGTAGGAGGGTTTTTCCTGTGAGTGTTTTTATTGCGTGTGTAGGGGGGGGGGGGGGGAGATTGACCGAATTCTCAGTTTCTCATAATGGCTGATTTTGTGTGTGTTTAGTGGGGTTGGGGGTACTTAGTTGACGCTGATAATGGTAGTTGTCTGCTGATACAGTGTCAAATCCATGTTGGTATTTGCTGAGGTTTGGTGACACAAGGCGGGAGGGGGGTGGGCATATCCAATCCGAAGAAACACTCCATTTCTGCAGTCTGAGAATGTTGGGTTGTTTTGTCAGAATCTGTACACATTCTCACGACAATTATTCATGTATGGTCTTCTCTTCCCCTGACAACCATTCATGTACTGTCCGCTCCTCCCCTGACAGCCATGCCAGTACTCTACTCGCTGTCATTCTGCCACTGGATTCTGTCTGTTCTCTCTGACAACCATGCGATCACTCCCACTATCCCACTCTGCTTCCCGCCCCTGAGAACCACTGCATTCTGTCTGTTCTCCTTGACAACCATGCAAACACTCCCACTATCCCACTCTGCTTCCGGCCCTCTGACAACCACTGCATTCTGTCTGTTCTCTCTGACAACCATGCAAGCACTCCCACTATCCCACTCTGCTTCCTGACCCCTGACAACCACTGCATTCTGTCTGTTCTCCTTGACAACCATGCAAGCACTCCCACTATCCCACTCTGCTTCCGGCTTTCTGACAACCACTGCATTCTGTCTGTTCTCCTTGACAACCATGCAAGCACTCCCACTATCCCACTCTGCTTCCTGACCCCTGACAACCACTGCATTCTGTCTGTTCTCCTTGACAACCATGCAATCACTCCCACTATCCCACTCTGCTTCCCGCCCCCTGACAACCACTGCATTCTGTCTGTTCTCCTTGACAACCATGCAATCACTCCCACTATCCCACTCTGCTTCCCGCCCCCTGACAACCACTGCATTCTGTCTGTTCTCTCTGACAACCATGCAATCACTCCCACTATCCCACTCTGCTTCCCGCCCCCTGACAACCACTGCATTCTGTCTGTTCTCCTTGACAACCATGCAAGCACTCTCACTCTGCTTCCTGCCCTCTGACAACCACTGCATTCTGTCTGTTCTCCTTGACAACCATGCAAACACTCCCACTCTGCTTCCTGCCCCTGACAACCACTGTATTCTGTCTGTTCTCGTTGACAACCATGTAAGCACTCCCACCTTCCCACTCTGCTTCCGGCCCTCTGACAACCACTGCATTCTGTCTGTTCTCCTTGACAACCATGCAATCACTCCCACTATCCCACTCTGCTTCCTGGCCCCTGACAACCACTGCATTCTGTCTGTTATCCTTGACAACCATGCAAGCACTCGCACTCTGCTTCCTGCCCTCTGACAACCACTGCATTCTGTCTGTTCTCCTTGACAACCATGCAAACACTCCTACTATCCCACTCTGCTTCCTGCCCCTGACAACCACTGTATTCTGTCTGTTCTCCTTGACAACCATGTAAGCACTCCCACCTTCCCACTCTGCTTCCGGCCCTCTGACAACCACTGCATTCTGTCTGTTCTCCTTGACAACCATGCAATCACTCCCACTATCCCACTCTGCTTCCTGACCCCTGACAACCACTGCATTCTGTCTGTTATCCTTGACAACCATGCAAGCACTCCCACTATCCCACTCTGCTTCCGGCCCTCTGACAACCACTGCATTCTGTCTGTTCTCCTTGACAACCATGCGAGAGCTGCGCCCTGATAACCGTTGCATTATGTCCCTTCTCCCCCTGACAACCATGCCTGTACTGCACCATGCTCGCTCTCCCTGCGACAGTCACCCCCCCCCCTCTCCCTAGCCCCCCCCCCCCCCCTTCCTCCCCCCTGACAGCCACCAGCCACCACCACGCCAGCGCCCTGGGGAGATGTCACCTACATCGGCTTGGCGACACACATGCTCGCGTCGCCCTTAAAACCACATGTGGTCTTGGACGTGACAGGTCGTCGGTTCCCATGGCAACGGCCCAGACGGGTCAAGTGTGTATATGTGATGACGCGAGCTGGGGGTGCGGGTTGACATGCGTCATACACGTTTAGGGACTAGGTGTTTTTGGACTCTGTGTGTGTGGGTGGGTGTGTGGGTGGGTGGGGGGGGGGGTGTACGCTCAGTAGGAAACACAAACTAAGCTCCCCTCTGACTGAAAGTAGCACTTTATAAACATTACTTTTCCACTATGTCTAATGCCTGGTACACACCTCCCGTTTATGATTCATGCACTAAAACTGACTGCGCATCACGACCCCGACCCGTCCCGTTTCGCGACTAAAACTGCCCGATTCGTTTTTCGAATCCCTTGCGATTTCAGTTTTAATCCCTAAAACTGAGTTTTAAGTCGCGAATCGCAAGGCTCTGGTGGGCTAGGGGGTCGCACACCTAACGACTAAAAGTAAAACTCAAACTTATGCGCGAAACGGGCAGTTTTAGATCGTATACGGGAAGTGTGTACCAGGCATTTGAGCGATGGTTGAATGAAAAAGGGCAGAATACAAGTTAAAGTTGCATAGTGCGATTAGTTTGACTCTCTGTCATTTTTCTCAGATAAACGTATTGTTATAACCAACCTTACTTTTTAGTTTGAAGTAGCCATTATTTTTAATTGCTAACTTTTTTTAGATATTTGAAGTATAACTATGTAAAATTAGTTTTGGCACTCACCATAGATTTTTGCAGTAACAGGCTCTATTAAACTGATTTAGTTAGTCCCTTCAATGTGGCAACATCTGCTCAATGAGGGCATTAATATCGAAGTTAAATACGTAGAATCAAATTAAAATAATTGTTTTGGTTTTGAAACTGATGCTTCATCGCACTATGCAGCTTTAAATACAACTTCTCACTGTGAATGTGGCCTTTGCTGCCGACAGTGGCGTTCTCTGTGGTGGAGTGGTTAGAGTGTCTGACTTTTTTCTAGGTCAGACTCCTAATCTGAGGGTCGGCGGTTCGGTTCCCTGTGCCCCCAGCTCTGCCAATTTGGATTTCCACCGCTGTGTATAACTTACAGCGTCATCAAAGGCCGGTTGCTCTCATACCATGTCTATGTGGTGTGGGAGGTTAAAAATCCCTTGGGTCAGTAAAAGTGTAGGCTCGGGCTTTCTATCGACCAGCAGTGCAGTGGTGAAGACCAGTCATCTGTGACTGGGATTTCCCCTGCTTGGGACAACTAATGTACCCCAAAAAAAAAAAAGTGAGAGACAAATAAGTGTTCACACTTCCTGTCTACCATTCGCTATATTGCTAAAACAACCACCAATGTACATTGGACGTCGTTTCTTGAAGTTCCAGGTCTTGCCTGTTTTTCAAGATTAATGTTTAGAAATAGAGCCAGTCCTCAAACAGTACCTTGGAAAGAGGTTTTGTGAGGACAAAAATTCAAACCTAGCCTTGAATGAGCTGCGGGTTTCCGTCTGAGCAACAATCAATCAATCAATAGTTCCGTCCTCTAGTCGAGGGTTGGATGCAATGGTTCTCCATTTGTCCCGATCGTGTGCTGTTCTGATAGACTGTGAATAATTCAAGCCTGTCCACTGTGAAATATTTGTAAACCATGATGTTCTTGGTCTCCCTCTCCCTCTGCTGCCATTCACCTTCCCTTCCAACAATGTACGGTATATTGAACTCTGACGAATGATGTGGCCAAAATAAATAAGTTTCTTTGTCTGTATAGTGGCAAACAAGCTTTTCTTATTTTTAATTTTTCTGAGAACTTCTTTGTTGGTGATCTTCTTTGTCCATGATATTTTCATCATCCTTCAATAAGTCCACATCTCAAATGCTGCTAAACATTTGTACATTTTCTTAGAGATTGTCCATGTCTCTGCCCCATACATTAGAGTAGACCACACATAACACTGAAGAATACGCTTCCTTGTTTGTATTAATATCTTACTTGATGTTAACACTGTATACATTTTGGAGAATGTTGTTCGGGCTATTGTTATCCTTCTTTTAATTTCTTCCTCACATCTCCCATCATTTGTAATCTTTTGTCCGAGATATATGAATTCGGATACTTGTTCTATGTTTGTGCCATCTATGGTTATATTGATATTTGGTTTATCTGTCTTTTTACTTATAACCATTGTTTTGGTCTTTCAAGATAAATGTTTAGAAATAGAGCCAGTCCTCAAATAGTACCTTGGAAAGAGGTTTTGTGAGGACAACAACTCAAACCTAGCCTTGAATGAGCTGTGGGTTTCCGTCCGAGCAACAACTGATGTAATAATTGGGAGAGTGCGTTTGTGGTGGATTTATTCTATTTATAGTGTTGTCTTACTGAGATACCAGTAAACATGCATCAAAATGCATTATTCCGCCTGTGGTAGCCTTAGAAACGGATAATAAATGTCTCATTTGATATGCTCCTCCTGTCCATGGAATATACATCAGCTGTTTGCACATTTTTCTTACTAAATTAGTTGGGTTTGTTTACTGTATCTAATGCCTGGTACACACCTACCGTATACGATTCGCGCACTAAAACTCACGACTCGACCCAACCTGACCCACTTGAAACTGAAAACGGGCCGATTCATTTTTCGAATCGCGAATCGCAATCGTAATCGGCCCGTTTTAGCCCTAAAACTGAGTTTTTAGTCGCGAATCACAATCGCTAGGTGTGCACCACACCTAGCGATTTTTGTGCGTGAAACAGGCAGTTTTAGATCGTATACGGTAGGTGGGTGCGCACAAACTGTATGTGTGTACTAGGCATAACCCCCAATAGTCATTGTTTACATATTTGTGTTGGTGCTGTGGGGGAGGGGGGTGTCATTAAACAAAAACCAACCAACCAAATTAAATGTCCCTCCGATGTCAGGACATCTGCTATATCGGGACAACATTGGGTCTGGATGTAGAGCTGTCCATTGAAAGACATACCACTGTAGAACGCAGTGTGTGAACTTGACATGATCAGTGTGTGTGTGTGTGTGTGTGTGTGTGTGTGTGTGTGTGTGTGTGTGTGATGGTGGGGGTGGGGGTGGGGAGGGGGTAGTGGTAGTGACGGGGGTGACCAGTCACGTGGACATGTTGGCGACTAAAATCAAGAGCAGCTGTGACAACAGGCTTGTGGAGTCCCGAGTGTGCATGGCCCGGATGGACAAGTGTGGTTGGCACACTTTGTACCCTGGAGCCTTGTCTTCCACACGCTCCACCTCACCCTCTCACTCCCAGCTCTTCCTCCTCACCCTCTCGCTCCCAGCTCTTCCACCTCACCCTCTCACTCCCAGCTCTTCCACCTCACCCTCTCACTCCCAGCTCTTCCACTTCACCCTCTCACTCCCAGCTCTTCCACTTCACCCTCTCACTCCCAGCTCTTCCACCTCACCCTCTCACTCCCAGCTCTTCCACCGCACCCTCTCACTCCCAGCTCTTCCACCTCACCCTCTCACTCCCAGCTCTTCCACCTCACCCTCTCACTCCCAGCTCTTCCACTTCACCCTCTCACTCCCAGCTCTTCCACCTCACCCTCTCACTCCCAGCTCTTCCTCCTCACCCTCTCACTCCAGCTCTTCCACCTCACCCTCTCACTCCAGCTCTTCCACTTCACCCTCTCACTCCAACTCTTCCACTCCCCTCTCACTCCCAGCTCTTCCACCTCACCCTCTCACTCCCGCTCACCTCTCACTCTCACCTCCACTCACCTCTCATCCAACTCTTCCACCTCACCCTCTCACTCCCAGCTCTTCCACCTCACCCTCTCACTCCAGGTCTTCCACCTCACCCTCTCACTCCCAGCTCTTCCCACTCTCACCTCTCTCACTCCCAGCTACCTTCACCCTCTCACCCCTCTTCCACCTCCTTCACTCAGCTCTTCCTCCTCACCCTCTCACTCCCAGCTCTTCCTCCTCACCCTCTCACTCCCAGCTCTTCCACCTCACCCTCTCACTCCCAGCTCTTCCACCTCACCTTCTCACTCCCAACTCTTCCACCTCACCCTCTCACTCCCAGCTCTTCCACCTCATCCTCTCACTCCCGGCTCTTCCACCTCACCCTCTCACTCACAGCTCTTCCTCCTCACCCTCTCACTCACAGCTCTTCCACCTCACCCTCTCACTCTCAACTCTTCCACCTCACCCTCTCACTCCCAGCTCTTCCTCCTCACCCTCTCACTCCCAACTCTTCCACCTCACTTGCACTGTTCCATATCCCCGCTCTTTTACCTCCCCCACTCCCCCCCCCCCAATGCTACCTGTCACGGCTATTCCACCATACCCACTCACCCCCAATGCTATTTCACCTTGCCCACTCACTCCCGCTGCTTCAACTTCCCCACATCAAGCACAATGACGACTAATGCTAGGTACACGCCAACCGTTCATCCGCACCCACCTACCTTTTACAATCTAAAACTGCCCAAAAGTCGGTAGGTGTGCGATACCCTAGCACATCTACCGATTGTGATTCGCGACTTAAAACTCAGTTTCAGGGCTAAAACTGCTTGCTTGCGAATACGATTCGCGATTCGAAAAATGAATCGGCCCGTTCTCAGTCGTAAGGTCATCGCGAGTTTTAGTGCGCAAATCGTAAACGGTAGGTGTGTACTTGGCATAAGACAGCTGTGTTTCCATAGTAGCGGGCATTGTCTCTAGGGTTCAGGCTGCGTCCCAAACAGACATCAACAGGTAAACGGAGAAAAGGGTAAAAGAAAGTTGGGTGGGTGTGGTGGTGGTGGGGGGGGGGGGGGGGGGGGCCGACAGACAAGAACAGCGTTTTGAGAGATCAAGATCTGTCTGTTCCGGTACTGGGCCTGCAGCACACCCAGATTCTTGTGAAGTTCAGTTGGATAAACAATTAAATTAAATGGATTCAGATGAAAATAGAAAACGGTCGGCTTCCCCCAATGAAAGGAACATCGTTTTGTTTCATGGAATTTTCCATTTACTGCAATGGTGTGGTAAGGGTATGGTAAAGGTTATTAATATTATCCCATGTGCGTGGTGTGTGTGTGTGTGGGGGGGGGGGGGGGTTATGAGGTTAAGAGTCTGCATCGGCGGCGCGTTGTCCGACTATGGACACTTTGTTTAATATCCCCCCCCCCCCCCCCCCCCCCTCCCTCTCCCTCCAGCCATACTACAGAGAAATAAGCTGCCACGTCACACCCACCATTACAGACAGCACACCACTACAGAGAAACAACATCATATACACAGACACACACCATTAGACACTCAAACCAGTACAGATGGAGCCAGATCACTACAGACACACCTAGACATGCAATGATGCATCATTACAGACCCTCGTCCTATGACCTTAGATGTTGCTATGACGTAAAACAACAACTAACAAACACACACACACCACTATTGCACTACAGGCACACCTAGACATACGCCATCACAGACCCCCGTCCTGATTTGACCTTATGTTTGCTAGGACGTAAAACAGCAACAAACAAACAACAAAGACATACACACACCACTACAGACAAACACCATATTACACACACCCTATTCAAAATCTTAAACCCAGCTGCAACTAGCGGGGATGAAAGATCTCCGCGATTCCGCGATTTTTTTATTTTCATAAAATGCCAAGGATATTTAATATGACTAATTGGTCAGTTTGAATCCAGTTCTTATATGACCTTAGATATTGCTAGGGCATAAAACCCAATCAAACCGCAAAGCAAGTGCAGAGAGAGGAGAGAGGGATTGGCAGCATGGTCGATAATACAGTCACAACAAGGACAGCGACACTCTCCCATGTTAGCCTGTACTCGTTGATCAGTGGAATGGAGCTAGGATAGTGCTTGGAGATTACTGTACCAAACCTGACTTCCGGGAATTTTCTGTGATTCCCTGACAGTGCTAAGCTTATGGGAGAAGATCATGGCGATATGACGGCGGAATGCTAGTGGCATCTTTGTTTAAATAATGCTACTGCAATAATAGTATGTTATCCTGGTGATTATTACTATTATTATTAAAAGATGGGAAACTGTTTTAATGCTTTGTCGGCAACACAGGCCTT
>CM059201.1:48572844-48597844 GCA_030323885.1 Branchipolynoe longqiensis | reverse complement strand
GCGTCCGAATGCGAATGTGAATGTGAATGCGAATGTGGCAACTGAATCGGTCCATGTAGCCATCGGTGCGGCATGCGAATGCTGCTGCCTTTGCCATAGAAAACAGTGGTAGAGAAACCTGACACTATGTGTGGGTGTGGGTGAAAGGACCCAACCCATTCGCATTTCGCATTCGCATGCCGCATACCGCTTGTAAGTAATCCTAGCTTAAAGCCGGCCAGGCTGCCGATTTGTGACAGCACATACTCATGGCAACTTCATAGTGCCGATTTGTGACAGCACATACTCATGGCAACTTCATAGTGCCGATTTGTGACAGCACATACTCATGGCAACTTCATAGTGCCGATTTGTGACAGCACATACTCATGGCAACTTCATAGTGCCGATTTGTGACAGCACATACTCATGGCAACTTCATACTGCTGGCCCACTGGGAGACTAGACCCAATATCCCAATTGGTCACATTTAATATCCCGACACTGAGCAAATCAGTGGATCCTATTAATGCTCTGTGCCAGGCAACGTTGTGACAAGTAAATTTGGTAAGCCATTGGATTGAATTGGTTTGGGAAGCATGGGAAGCCAGCAAGTGCTCTAGCTGATTCTCACGATCCTGTTTGGTGATCACGAGTTTGTTTTCTGCCAAGTCTATGGCCGAATTGATAAAAGCGCTCGCTTCTCTTGTGGACGGTCGAAGTTGAGTCGAGGCTAAGTCAAATTGTTTTCTTACTAATGCCTAGTACACACCTACCGTTTGTGCGCACCTACCTACCGTATACGATCTAAAACTCCCCGTTTTGCGCACAAAAATCGCTAGGTGTGCACTCCCCGTGCACACCTAGTGATTGCGATTCGCGACTAAAAACTCAGTTTTAGGGCTAAAACGGGTCGATTACTATTGTGATTCGCGATTCGAAAAATGAATCGGCCCGTTTTCAGTTTTAAGCGGGTCGGGTCGAGTCGCGAGTTTTAGTGCGCGAATCGTATATGTTAGGTGTGTACCAGGCATTATTTGATACTTGTCGCTACCTAACCTGGCACTCTGCATTAATACTTATATAATATAATAGGAATTGGCAAGGATTAGTTACCTCAGTATTAGCATAATGTAACTACGTGGGATGTTGGGTCATGGTGCCGACAGCCTGTGGGGCAGCACTATAAAGTCGCCATGAAAGTCGCAACATGTCACACGCTGGTACCTGTCTAGATATGGCCTCAGGTATTGCTAGGATGTAAAATCCCCAACAAAAAGTAAACAAATGGTTTCCTCCAGTATTTCTGAAGCGTGACGTTTCTGTAACTATGGCAAACAAATAACAACCCTACAGCGTTCAATAAGGTAAAGATAGGATTGCACCTTGTGGATAGCTGGAGTATGTGAACATCTTGCCGCTTGTGATTGATCGGACAAATAGGATCTTTCTGTGGGTGTGGGAGTCTGACATCTTCCCACACGAGTCTTCACCTACCCCCGAAATGTTCAAAATCGGTGGGAAAATGTTGCTGTCGAGAATCAACGGTTGTTGACCCTCTTGTCAACCCTCCCATAACCCTCAAACACTGATACACAACTGTCACACAACTGTCACACGCACACACTAACACTAGTAACAGTAACAGATCCGGTGTGTGGAGTCGAGGCGGGGGGGGGGGGGGGGCGTTGACGGGGTGACGTAGCTGCGGTGTGTACCTGCATCATGGTGTGGCTGTATAAAACAGTCCCCCGTCCTGATATGAAGTTAGATGATGCTAGGACGTAAAACCCCAACAAACAAATACACCAGTTGCGTCTGATTGCTGCCTCCACTTATCTCACCCTCTCTGGCAATAATATCAATAAAGCTGCCTGTGGGGTGAATTGCACCCCAGGAACCCATATTATATTATACTGGGGAGGCAGCATTATACTGGTCAGTATAACCCTGTTAAACCAAACTTGAAGGGACCCTAGAAATTTGTTTGGATTAACCGATCATTGGATTAACCGATCATTGGATTAACGAAGCTTTGACTTGGGTTTGGCAAAAACGGGGGTGCATTATGAATGTACAATGTATGTGGACACTATGTTTATTGTTTTTTTATGTATATACAGTTTAACCCCATTAAACCACGTCGGTTAAATGAAATGATCAGTTAATCCAAACTGTTTTCGGCTACCTACCAAAATACTACCATTTATCATATTAAAAAAGTCTCAGATGACCTTAAACCACATGAAAGTTTGGTTTAACTGTACTGGAAGTGGCCTGGGATGACAATTTTGTTTGGATTAACTGATACTTTGGATTAACCGACTTTGGTCGAACCAACTTTTTTATATGATAAATGGTAGTATTTTGCCGGGCCGCCGAAAAAAGTTTGGATAAACCGATCGTTTGGTTTAACCGAGGTTGGTTTAACGGGGTTGTACTGTAAAACATTCCCCCCGCCCACCACCACCCATCCAGGCAGTTCTAATTCCGGTCCGTCCTGATATGACCTTAGATGTTGCTAGGACGTAAAACTCCAACAATCTATTCCGGTATAACATTGCTGAATTCGCGTCCTGGTATAACCCCTAGATGTTGCTAAGGCGTAAAACAACAACAACCAACATACAAACATTGCAAAAGCTGGGTAGAGCCTGGAGGGAGTGGGATATTGACTATCCCGAAGAAGTCTGCTCCCCTCCCTCTCCCCCTCCCCTCTCCCCCTCCCCTCTCCCAGCTCCAATATTATCCCATTACGCTTGGGTTCATTCGAAACACTTGTGGGCATGCGCACTGGGATCACCAGAGGGCGCGAGAGGCCGTCATCCGAAGCCGGAACGCGAGGATGTTAAAATCCATTCGCACCGTGGGAAACTGACCCGGGATTTATGACGTCATAGAAAGTGGGGTTCACCTCAGACCAAGATGGGCGCCAACGTCTGATGACTGGCAGAAATGCGCGTGTGCGAGGGCGTGTGCGTGTGCGTGTGCGTGTGCGTTTCTACTTGTGCATGTGTGAAAGGGTGTTTGTTGTGTTGCGTACCATTCACTATAGGCCAATACTCTTAGAATTAACTTTGAATTCATAAACACACTGCTCCTGATCGCAAACTTTGGGGTTATTGTTGACCTAGATTTGTTTCTGCATTGGGTTGCCCTGAAAATACGCTAACATGTTTGTTGGCGATTTATGTTCTAGCAACACAAAAGAGGTCCATATCAAGATGGATATTGCGCACCCATCCTCATACGAGCAAATATGTTGCTAGGATATCAAACCACAACAACCAACCAACCAACTGTATCTGCGCACACTAATGGGAACTTTATCGTGTTGTCCCACTGGAACACCATGACTTGATATCCCACTCAGTCTCATTATCCTGCCACTGAATAAACCAGTCCTTGCCACATCGTATCAGTATTGAGTGCCAGGCTATCCAGTGCCGAGGATCAGTCCATTCAAGTCATTCAGCGCTTTTCGCAATTCAGCCACCAAGCCCTCTGACCACCGCCGCTTGCCCTACCAGCTGGGGCCTGTCTTTCTACTTCCGGTGGTTAGTTACCATGGCAACGACCAAGGTCACCGCGTCAGTCGTCACGCCTCACTGGTCTTTGGACGTTACGTCTCCTCACGTGGATTGGGGTCAAATCGAGACGGTTGCCGTTGAGTGGAGGGCGATGCCCCGGGTAACACTAAAGGCCCTGTCACACTACGACGCTTCTCCCGGCGACCCGTCAGCGTTGGAAATAAAATTTTAAGCGTCGAGAAACGTTAAAGATTTAGGGGAAATATGGGGAAAATGGACATTGGCGCAGCGTGTGAGTAGCGTGTTAGTTGCGTGCCGCCAACGTGTGTAGACTTGTTGGGGGGGGAAAACAAAGTTTGGCGCGACTTCTTCATATAACCTTAAATGTTGCTAGGGCGTAAACCAAGAAAGCAACGATTTGGTGCAACGTGTGGAGACGACGCGCACGCGCCGTCTGCCTAGTTTTCCCATAACGTTATTCCGGCGCATCCAGCGGAGCTCGACGTCAGCCTAACGTCCTTACCCATATATTTGCGCGCGCTGCCGGTCGTTGGCTTTTTTTTGACACGCTTAAAACCTTGGGCGACCAATAATCCGCACCGGCGTTCTCCGCCGATCGTCAACGTCAAGGATAGTGTACCGATGTGTACCGACACGCTCATAACGCGCCGCCAGCGTGTCTTGATATTCACTAATTATCGCCCAAAATCTACACACGTGGCCGGCGAGAAGCGTCGTAGTGTGACAGGGCCTTAACAGCCAACTGGTTCCGTAATGATAGTATCCTGGTCCCCGACAATGGTAATCTTAGTATTACTAATGTGTCCCGAATTGGCATGATACATGTTCATCATATTATATTGTCTTTTCCCATATGTAGGGTATGCACTGACGTCACGCTAACCGGAAGTGCAGCCATTGTGGCGATAGTAACCACAATAATAAAGGCTGTCACACTGCAAACTCAGTGGCTATGAGCAATCTTCATACAGAAAAACCACACCACTTAGAAACAAATCGCTTGACACACCCATAGAAAACATGTTTACCAATAACATTATATTAAATTTATACGCTTAGGGTTCTGCATTTCTATTAACTTTGAATGAAATAGACGTTTTGCACTGCGCGTACCTGCAAACTCAAGGCATTGTCACTGGTCGTGAGCAATCTTCAAACAGAAAAGTGAAATATCTCTACAACAAAACCAGCTAGAAACAAATCCCTTGGCAAAAATATAGAAAACATGTTTACCAAAAAAATTATATTAAATTAATATGGTTAGGGTTCTGCATTTTTATTAATTTTGAATGAAATAGACGTTTTGCACTGCGCTGACCGGCAAACGCTATGGGTTGTTTACTAGTTGATATCGCCACAATGGCCGCGCATCCGATTGATGACGTCACGGGAATACCCTGTATTGTCGCCGTGATGATGATGATGATGTTGATGTTCATTGGTGCTGGCGGAACCAGTGGGGCAGCACTATGAAGTTGCCATGAGTGCGCACTGTCACAAGTTGGTATCTGTCCTGATATGACCTTAGACGTTGCCAGGACATAAAACTCCAAAAACTAACCAACCAACAAAATCATCACCATCATCATCACACACACACATACACACAGAAAAAGGATCAGAGAGACACACACACACATACACGCGCACACACACACACACACACACACACACACACACACACACACACACACACACACACACACACACACACACACAGAGTATCAGAGACACCCGGAGAGATAGGTTACTCAGTGCGGGATGGCTGAATGAGTTAGAGCGTCCGTCTCCCGTGGTGGTAGATCGTGGGGTCATGGGTTCGAACCCTGGTCGAGTCAAACTAATGACTTAAAAATTGATACTTGTTGCTTCCTAGCCTGGCACTCGGCATTATTAGGTTGGCTCAGTGTCAGGATAATGTGACTGAGTGGGATATCAGGTCATGGTGCTGGCGAACTGGTCTTCTAGTGGGGCATCACTCTAAAGTCACGATGAGTGCGCACTGTCACAGGTCGGTACCCGTCCTGATATGACCTTAGATGTTGCTAGGACGTAAAACAACAACAAACAAACAAAACAGTGCCATGCTGCCAGTGAGCGGCACGGTGTGTCCAACGTGGCAGTAAAGTGTAGGCCTACAGGGCAGTAACTAAGCAACTGGACGGTGTCAGTGAGCGAGAGTGTAGGAGTGTGAGTAAGTGACAGTGAGTAAGTGACAGTGGGTGGATGAGTGACCGACAGTGTGAGTAAATGACGGGGTGAATGTGACAGTGTGAATGAGTGACTGTGACAGTGTGAGTGGGTCAGTGGTAGCGTGAGTGACTGCGAGTCGGTCTGTGAGCGAGTCAGGGGATAACATGGGTAAGTGACTAAGTGTTTCTGGCTCTGTGTATGTATGTGTGTGTGTGTGTGTGTGTGGCGAGGGAGGTTATATCTACAAGATTGGGGCGAGAAAAAGGTGGATCGTGAAAATATACAACGGAAATGGAAGTGAGGCTGAATCAACGACAAATGGCGCTGTAGTGGAGTGAGTGAGTGTGAGTGAGTGAGTGTGTGTGTGTGTGTGTGTGTGTGTGTGTGTGTGTGTAGGGGGGAGCACTAATTGAATCGCAGTATTTGTGTGCAATTACGGTAGTGGCACTGACATAACACGCCCATTTATAGACTACATCGCGGTTCCAGCGGCGCGGTGCATTGTGGGATGCATCAGAGCAAAACATACCCACAAAAAGCACATGGCTAATGCTAATACCCTGGCTGCAGCTATGAAATGTGCTAGTTTCAGCTCATCTCAGCTCTTGTTTGAAACATAGAATACCAACTAAAAAAATATATATAAATTATAATAAATTAAGATATTAATGTTTTATCCAGCATTGCATTTACATCAATATAATCAGCACATCTTATGCCATGTGCATTTAGATTTAGACAAATCTAGGCACTCAGACTAGTGTTAGAGCCATAGCCAGACTCAGTTTTATTTATTTTATTCATGTTTTCATTTATATCCTATGGTTAATGACATATGTAGAACTAGAAAATGAGTAGGGTTAATCAGGTATTGGTTATATATTTCTTTGAAACCAGCATTAGCATTAGCCATGTGCTTCTCACAGGTTTGTTTTTCTTCTACGCATCTCACAATGCACCGGGTTGCTGGAATGGTGATGTAGTCTATTGACAACCTGGATTTGGTATTGAGAATCCTTCAGGTTTTGCATTGCGGGCATTGGAACCCAAATGGTGGCAGCCATGAGCTTGCTATGGGGGGGGGGGGGGGTCTGGGGGGACATGACCCCCCCCCCCCCCCCCGGAATTCCTTTTTAAATGCGCTATTTAGGGCATTTCCAAGGGGTTATGGGCTGAGATTTTAGCATATGAACAACATGATATTTACTTGTATTTAATCGAATTTACAGAAATTTGTACAAAAGTACAGACATTCGTGGGATTTTGGGGGTCAATCCGTGACTCGTGAGGTGACTGATCAGAACCTTCAATTACCGTGACTCTCACAGGAATTTCGTGAGAGTTGGCAACTTGATGAGGACAAAAAGTCACATGGAGGCTTCCGGCTAATCTATACTCTATACACTATTTACACCGTATACATTATATACACTGTACCGGGCGCGCTGGCTGAATCGGTAGAGCGGGGACCTCGCGTGCGGGAGGTCGGGAGTTTGGTTCCCGGTCAAGTCAAAGTAATGACTTATAAAATTGATACTTGTCACTTCCTAGCCTGGCACTCGGCATTGATATGACAGCATGGAGTGGTTTAGCTCAGTGTCAGGATACTGTGAATGAGTGGGATATTGGGTCATGGTGCTGGCGGCCTGATTTCCCAGTGGGGCAGCACTATAACATCGTCATGAGTGCTCACCGTCACAAGTCGGTACCAATCCTGATATGGCCTTAAATGTTGCCAGGACTTAGAACTCCAACAACCAACCAACTATATACAGTGTACATATATATATACTATATAAATACTTGTATAAAAGACAAGGCGACTGTAACTGGTATTCTCAGTGGCGGAGTGCTTAGAGTGTCTGACTTTTTTCTAGGTCGGACTCCTAATCTGAAGGTCAGTGGTTCGATTCCCCATGCCCCCACCTCTGCCAATTTGGATTTCCACCGCTGTGTATAACTTACAGCGTCATCAAAGGCCAGTTGCTCTCATACCATCCATATCTATGTGGTGTGGGAGGTTAAAAATCACTTGGGTCGGTAAAAGTGTAGACTCAGGCTTTCTATCGACAAACTGTCTAATGGTGAAAACAAGTCTAGTTAGACTTATCCATGATAGGCAGTATAAATCTTCAAGGAAACCCCCCCCCCCCCCGCCTTCCGTTGAAAGCTTAGTGTAGAGAGCTAGCTCTCCACGGATGCTCACAGTGCACCGTGATGCGCTGGTTCGCGGCACACGGAACTGTAGTGCATTAGTAGGCTCCTGGTGAGACACGCCCAGAACCAGTGTCTGACCTGACCCGGTTCCATCGTGTGTGGATCCGATGCTGTGACGTCACGGGATGAGTAAGTCTGTGCTTCCAAGAAATTGTGATGTCATGCAGTATATATATACAGATGAACCTCGATCCAACGGACACCGATGCAACGGATTCCGGATCCAACGGACACAATCCGTTAGAGTGAATATCTGAACATTTGTGCACTTTAAGAGAACTAGTTATTTTCTGAACCCCAGCCTTCCACCAGCAATACTTCAGTAGCCACCACCAGTGCTTCAGATTATATATATATATATTTGTATACCTACGTGTAGATGTGTTTGCACGTCAATTTATACACCCACATATACATGTACATATGGTTTCATACCCCCCGGAAAATTTTGTCGCTGCAACGGACAAATGGCTTTAACGGACAACTGCTCCCCCCTATTAGTCCGTTGGATCGAGGTTCATCTGTATATGCATTTAACAACAGCGAGTATACAAATATGGAAGACAGTTGAGTGTTTGTTTGATAGCCATGCGTATGATGTATGTGTGTTTGCATATTTATATAAACAAATTAAAACAATGGTTATTTCTGAGTCATGCCTCTCCGTTTTGTTTGTGGAACTCTCATTTTGTTTGTGGAACTCTTCATTCACACAAGCATATTTGCTATACTTGACTTCTGGGGTGCTTGTAACCATACAATGGTTACTGGCTGCAGAACTGCAGCAAAATAGAGAGGCACCTATAAATCGGCCCAATCTTTTGTTGAAGATTAATCTTCTGGTGGAACGATTGTAGAAGCTGGGTGATGTCTTTACAACGAGTAAATGACAACTCGTTGGGGCAGCCTCGAATCACTCCAGTCCGGCGGTAGCACAGCACTTGTATCCAGCAGACAGCAGCAAGGGTTTACAATTAAGGGACGGGTAAAGGTGGGTCCAGCGGTCCCAGCAACAAGAACAAAGCGAGAGAAACGATAAGGTAAAGGGCCCCACCCAAGCAAACAACTCCCTTGATCAGGGGGAGAAGTAAGCCTGGGAGGGGAAAAAAAGGGTAGAGTATAGGAAAGAGAAATAAGGAGAGTTGAGTCGAAGGACCATGTCTATTTGCTTTATGGTGACCAGCCAGCGAGCCAAAGACACGGACAGGGTAAGAGTAGAAAGTGAAATGCTGGCAGGCTCCTGGAACTCTTTTCAGACAATATCAAGGAAGAGCATGGCCAGCGGAGAGGAGATAGAGAGAGGTCTGGACGAAGTGCGGTCTGGATAGCAAGTGGTATTTGCTATATTTAGCTAGTTCATATATATATCCGATAGGTTAAAGTTTCTACTCGACGGTTAAAAAAAATAAAATCTATTACTTGTAATAGGCTGCACATTAAAATCTACTTGATTTTATCTTGAAATAATTTATTTTATGGGATTAACTTTGGAAATATTTGGAGTGGAAACATGACGAATTAAATTTAATGCACACATCAGAATTTGGGACATACTCTTTGTTTACTCATGTTTCAAGGCATATGCTTTGTTTACTCATGTTCCACAACCACAGGAACACCAAACTACAATAAATTGTCTCATGAGTGCACCTGTAGCTACGGTGGACATGTCGAATCAAATTGAAGTAAAATGTTTAGTTTTTCGCGAATGTGATGCTTTCGTCATTCCACGCAGCCCAAAGACAACAAAAATTGTTCAACTTTTAATGGCTTAAGCAGAATCTTGGTGTTCTCGGTAAGAAATGACAGCAAAATCGTATGTTTAAAAAATAAAAAGTTTGAACAGAAGTGGGGGGATTTAAACATTTTTATTTTTTATATTGAGGTAGTATTTATACTGTCCATAGCATATAATCCCGGGTACCCAGGCTTGTTTTCAATGCTGGCCAGTTGTAGTGTCGGTGTTATCTTACCACACAGCAGCTGCTGATAAGTTATTTGATTGCCTGCATTTCAGTAGCAGATAGATATTTAGGAATATTTTGGTGCTGAACCTGTAGTTCATTGCGGGGGTCACGTGGTTCCGGTTTTAATCCCGTAAATTGGGCGCTATGAGATAGGGATGTGTGAGCGGGCGTGTGTGTGTGTGTGTGTGTTGGGGGGAGGAGGTTGTGTGTGTGTGGACTGTTCAGTACAAGACATGCATTTCAGCAGTTAGCCAACTCACCACAACTCTTTTGCACTACATCGCCTCAGCGTAAGATTACTTAACCACCCCGACACCCCCACCCTCCCATCAACAAGGGCACAAAGGGTGGATCGAAACTCGATCTGCGCATGCGCACCACGGTGCCCGTCAGGTGTCGCCCTGCGCCGCGCTCAGATCAAAACCTGAGTTGGTGTGCTGTATTCACCGCCAACACCGTCCTCATTCACACCGCCCGCAACAGCGCCGCCCCCTGTCGGGACGGCGACGGCGGGCCTCACCGGGCAGTGGGGGGGGGGGGGGGTGTCACGTGGTCGACGAGCATGACGTGGTGCCGGGCCGGGCTGCGCGCGCACCCCCTCTTGTTCCGGTGGTGGAGTTGTGGCTGCGCGCCAGGTTAGTGAGTTGGTGAAACACGATGTTACAGTTGCACCTGAGGGGAGAGAGGGGAAGGGAGGGGAGGTGAGGTGGAGCTGCCGCCCCCTCCAACCTCCCACCCCCCCTCCCTGTACATAACTTGCAGGTCTTTCCCACGCCACAGTTACCCCCTGTACCCGCCTACTCCCCCCCCCCCTGTACCCGCCTACTCCCCCCCTGTACCCGCCTACTCCCCCCCCCTGTACCCGCCTACTCCCCCCACCCCCACCCCCGCCACCCCCACCGACCCCAACCCCCGCGCTGTACTCTCTGTACGACGCGTGTTCCCTCCCCCCCCCCCCCTCCCTCTCCCATTCCCTATCCACCGCCACCTTAGCGATAAGGGTGGCTGGCTACACACTGGGTGGGAGTCGAGGAGTGGGGAGTGGGGGGGGGGGGTGGATCCCAGTCAATAGCAACCCCCTTCCCGTCCTCCCTCTGCACCACCTACCGACTTCTCTCACCCTCACTCCACCGCATGCACACGCAAACACATGCACACATACACACGGGAACCAGCACATCTACAAGCATGCACATGCTGAACTAATATACACTACACGCATGTATGTATACTATGTATACTATGTATACTATGTATACTATGTATACTATGTATACTATTACTATGTATACTATGTATTCTACATATGTAAAATATGACTATTTAGGATATATAGTATGTATAATATTATACTATGTATAGTATATATAGTATGTATAGTATTATACTATGTATAATATGTATTCTATGTATACTATGTATACTATATTACTATATATATATATAGTATATATAGCAGATTCCTGGTCACAGCACCAGTGGCCCGGGGGTGGGTTGTTGCTAACAAATTGGATGCTTTGCCTTGAATGGGATTTCAATCCATACTTTGGCCATTTCAGGGCCATCATCCTAACCACATGTATACATACATACATGCATACATACATGCATACATACATACATACATACATACACACATACATACATACATACATACATACATACATACATACATACATACATACATACATACACATAAATACACACATAAATACACACATAAATACAGAAATACATACATACACATGTTTCATAGATGACGCTGCGATACGGACCAGGTCCGCCTCTCACCCCAACAAGTTTTCTCGGCTGCAGCGCCCTCTCTATGTGAGTGAATGGGAAGAAGCCGCGCCACTCCAATCCTTTCCCGCCCTCTCCAGTCTCTAGCTCGTAGCGCCACCTAGGTGATTGAATGGGATCAGCTCACACACGCGCGCACACACATGCACACACACGTGCCTCCCCCCACACATCCACAGACACACACACACTTGAGCCGTGTTTACACGGGCGAGTTAAACCACGTCATATAAATCGCCTTGTCTAGTTCGGTTTACATTCGCCGTGTAAACGTGACTCTGAGGCGGTTTAGGGCTGATTCGATTCATATTATTCACTTTATGTAAACCGCCTCGCAATGTAGTTTATATAAAGCGAACTAGCTTAAGAACGTCACACGCATGCGCAGTCGAGACCTGAGTTTGTTGATTTTCCGGTCGAACAAAAGCGCATATTATAGAATTTAGTCTATGAAACCGCTAGCTGCGCGCAGATATTTTTTTCATCATTTATTTTTAGGTTTTCACTACCCAGCAGAAGTTTTGATCGTTCCAAAACAATATGATTCAGTCCATACATATCTAGGTCGAACCCACACTCTCGTGGCGACGTCGACTAACCGAAACTGGCGCTGGTTAGTATGGACTTGCTCATGCGCAGATATCGATTTCCGCCTTAAACCGCTCCGTGTGTAAAAGCGCCACTACTTCGCTTCATATAAATCGCTTTGTCTAATTCGCTTTACAATTGGCCGTGTAAACACGGCTATAGACTTTCCCCCACTCACGCACACACACACACATGTGCCTACCCCCCACACACATCCACAGGCACACCCACAGACCTTCCCCCACTCACTCACACACACACACACTGAACTAGTTAACCCTCCCCCACAAATTAACCCCCTCTTTCACTGGGGCGCGCCTGTTTTTAAATAGAAAAACATACCTCCGTTTATACTACACCTGGCAAACAAACAAAAAATGACAAAAAGTATCAACTAGAATAAGAAATGCGTAAGGAGCCGGTGCCAGGGCCTGCCCTCATACGCTGAGGGTCATGGGAATGGATGCTTTTACACGGAGGTGGCTGAGGTGTGGGCCGACACGTCCCGCAATGCAGTCAGAGCAGCCTCTAGTCCCATATTGCACCGCGTCCACAGTCAGTGCCATGCCCATAGTCCCACCATGCACCGTGCCCAGTCAGAGCAGCCTCTGTAATCCCATCATGCACCGCACCCACAGTCAGTGCCACACCCGTTGTCCCATCATGGACCAAATGCACAGTCAGAGCAGCCTCTGTAATCCCATCATGCACCGCACCCACAGTCAGTGCCACACCCGTAGTCCCATCATGGACAAAATGCGCAGTCAGAGCAGCCTCTGTAATCCCATCATGCACTGCACCCACAGTGGGTGCCACACCCGTTGTCCCATCATGGACCAAATGCGCAGTCAGAGCCGCCTCTGTAATCCCATCATGCACCACACCCACAGTGGGTGCCACACCCGTTGTCCCATCATGGACCAAATGCGCAGTCAGAGCAGCCTCTGTAATCCCATCATGCACCGTGTCCACAGTCAGTGCCATACCCATAGTCCCACCATGCAAAGCGCCCAGTCAGAGCAGCCTCTGTAATCCCATCATGCACCACGCCTACAGTCAGTGCCATGCCCGTAGTCCCATCATGCACCACGCCCAGTCAGAGCAGCCTCTGTAATCCCATCATGCACCACGCGCGCAGTCAGAGCAGCCTCTGTAATTCCATCATGCACTGCACCCACAGTCAGTGCCACACCCATAGTCCCATCATGGACCACACATGCAGTCAGAGCAGCCTCTGTAATCCCATCATGCACTACGCGCGCAGTCAGAGCAGCCTCTGTAATCCCATCATGCACCGCACCCACAGTCAGTGCCACACCCATAGTCCCATCATGGACCACACATGCAGTCAGAGCAGCCTCTGTAATCCCATCATGCACTACGCGCGCAGTCAGAGCAGCCTCTGTAATCCCATCATGCACCGCGCCCACAGTCAGTGCCACACCCATAGTCCCATCATGGACCACACATGCAGTCAGAGCAGCCTCTGTAATCCCATCATGCACCGCGCCCACAGTCAGTGCCACACCCATAGTCCCATCATGGACCACACATGCAGTCAGAGCAGCCTCTGTAATCCCATCATGCACTACGCGCGCAGTCAGAGCAGCCTCTGTAATCCCATCATGCACCGCGCCCACAGTCAGTGCCACACCCATAGTCCCATCATGGACCACACATGCAGTCAGAGCAGCCTCTGTAATCCCATCATGCACTGCACCCACAGTCAGTGCCACACCCATAGTCCCATCATGGACCACACATGCAGTCAGAGCAGCCTCTGTAATCCCATCATGCACTACGCGCGCAGTCAGAGCAGCCTCTGTAATCCCATCATGCACCGCACCCACAGTCAGTGCCACACTCATAGTCCCATCATGGACCACACATGCAGTCAGAGCAGCCTCTGTAATCCCATCATGCACCGCGCCCACAGTCAGTGCAAGAGAAGTCGGTGACGTTGAGCCGAGTTTCCTCTAATAGATTTAATTTATATAAATGGAGCATTTGTGTAAAGATTTGAGCAACACCAGAATACCTGTCAGGAAAAGATCCATGAACAGGACTCATTAGACAACTAGTTATTACATTGTTTGTTTATTTCTAATATATATGTATAATATATATGTATAATATATACATATACTATACTTAATTTCTCAACCTACCCCCCCCCCCCACCTCCGTAACAAGGTCTTTTTATGGTCAAACAAAATTTTCCGTGTTTTGTCCTTGAACCAGATTTTCTGCCATTAAAATATACTTTAAATATTTCCCTTGGAAACAAAAATCACTCCGTTTCTCTTCTAAAAAAAAAAATAAGAAAAAGAACCCATTTCCCTCGACGTCATGGGAAACGGCACGTAAAGCCACTGGTATTACACAATGATCAGCCGTTGCCAACAGAAAAAAGGCTGTTGCTGATCGAGTGTTGCAAACCATTGGTTTGAGCTGAGCTGGGTGAATTTCCCACAGTACATATCGGATGACTGCGTCCTGGATGAGCACCCCTCGGCTGAGGGATATGTAAGAGACACACCGAGGCTCAGTGCATAACGTGTGGTATGTATGTTGTATAGATTTTAATCTAAATAATCTGTAGGAAGAAAAATGAGGTTTTTTGGGAAGGGAGTGAGAAAAATAATTTGGGGGATGGGAGCGAACGCACAGTTAGGAAGTGAAATGTTTTCGTCAATTTCCCCCCCCCCCCCTTCCTCCCCTCCCCTCGTCCTTCTTCCTTCTCCCCCCTTCCTCCACCTTCCTCCCTCCTCCTTCCATCCCCTCCTCCCCTCCTTCCCCTTTATCCCCCATTCCCCTCCCTCCTCCTTCCCCCTTCCTCCTTCCTCCTTCCACACTCCTACTTCCTCCCTCCCTTCCCCTTCCCCCCCCCCCCCTCCTTCCCCTTTCTCCCCCATTCCACCCCCTCCTCCTCCTCCTCCTCCTCCTCCTTCCTCCTCGTTCCTCCCTTCTCCTTCCTTCCTCCTTCCTTCCCTTCTTCCCTCCTCCTCCGTCGCCCCCTTCCTCCCCCTTCCCTGCCTTGCGGGAGATTCATCCACGTGACTTGGACACGGACTGCAATTTGATGTACAGTAGTTGTCCCCACAGGGGCGGTGATCCCGGTTGGCCCTGCTCGGAGCCGGTGAGGTTAAACCCCCGTCGCCTGTACATTCCAGCCGTCATCGATCGCCCGAGGTTAGATAGGTGGAGGTCTTCACCACCCAACACGTATATATGCGCTAGACAGACCGATGCTGAGCCATTACTTTGTAGGCACTGTATGTCTGGCCCAGTGGCAGCCGAAACATGCTTAGATAAGTCACTTATACGCCAGTCACACGAGAGCCTGCGTTTGCCGCCAACCTCCTTATGCCTAAAAGGACGCCAACCTCCCAGCGTCCCACTCAATACATTGATTCAAAAAGGTGGTTGGCACCAGGTCGCCAACCATTTTTGAATGGCGCCTACCGGGCTGGTCACAAGGAGGTTGCACATGCAGCAGCTGCAACCTCCTTGTGTGCAGAATTTCCGAAATGGAGGCCGGGAGCTTGGTGTCCTCGCGGCGACAGCACTTAAGGAGGGCATAAGGAGAGGCAATGAGGACGTTTTGACGTCGCAAATCGATTGTAAGCGAACGCAGGCCTCGTGTGACTGGGGTATCACATACCAAACCGTCACTTTGTAGGCAATGTATGCTCAGAGTCAGAGAATAGCTACTGTATGCGCAGAGAAGTCACTAAGATACATACATACACACATACATATATGTACATACATATATGTACATACATACATAATACATACATGTACATACATAATACATACATACATGTACATAATAGAATACATACATACATACACACATACATAGACATACATACATAATACCATAGATAGATACATACATACATAATACCATACATACCATACATACATATATACGTATGTACATACATACATATGTACGTACATACATACATACATACATATGTACATACATACATATGTACATACATACATATGTACATACATACATACATACATACATACATACATACATACACACATACATAGACATACATACATAATACCATAGATAGATACATACATACATACATAATACCATACATACATACATACACACATACATACATACATATGTACATACATACATACATATGTACGTACATACATACATACATATGTACATACATACATATGTACATACATACATACACACATACATACATACACACACACATACATACATACATACATACATACATACATACATACATACATACATACATACAGACATACATACATACACACATACATACATACATACATACATACATACATACATACATACATACATACATACATACATACATACACACACAACGATCGTAATAATATGCAACTTTAATATGGTCACAGTACACACTGGGTTTGTTTCCTGACCTGCTTCTTGCTCAGTGAACTGCTTTGAGAATAAGTTCCCTCCACATCACTTGATCACATGAACTTATTTTGACTCCCATAAAGCCTTTAAGATGCTTTTAAAGCCAATTGACTGCGCAGAAAGAACCAACGTCCATGTTGCCTGAAGTCTGTCCTGAATTAGCACAATGGGATTGGTGGCTTTTCTTAGCCAGTGTAGATGTGGCTCCCTCCCCCCCCCCCCCACCCCTCCCCTGCCCACTCCCACGTATAGTTGTATTCGACGTCTTGGGAACACACAAAGGAGGCCAAGCATGCCTAAAAAGAAGCACTTTTTAAATTTTATTTTAAAGATGCGAACAATAATTCCTAATTCCGCTGGTTCCCTCGGTAAGGACTGAAGCTGCGACCCAGCACGCCGGGTTGAACTTGAAGCTCTAACTTACACAATGGAAGTTGAGGATACCCCCCCCCCCCCCCCCATTCACCACCATCACCATCACCACCACCACCACCACCACCACCACCACATCCCAGCCCTATCCTTCACTATATATGAGACTGTCTCAAAAGGTGCTCAGCAATATAGGACAACACTTTGTCCATTGTAACGATCAACATACTATCTGCTCATGTATTTGCTCAGGATAAACTGATTTGTTTTTTACATGGTGTCTTATAATCCCAATAGCATACATATTGATTTGAAGCAAATGTCCTTATGTTTTCAGTGTAACCGCTTCTGTGCTGTTTTGTTTCAATCGTTACAATGCGGGGGGGAAAAAAGAAGAGTTATCACCTTTTGAGACAGGCTCATATGCCCAACACTTTGCACTCACTTTGCACCTATAACAACACGCCTGCTGATAACCAGCCGTCCTGATATGACCTTAGATGTTGCCAAGACAAAAACTCGAAAAAACAAAAACAAATCTTCTAACATACATTGCACTGAAATTGTCCTCGCAAATATTTTACATGAGATAAATTACCATGTCTTGTATCATGGGGCATCTGTATTCAGCATGTCGCTCCCCCCCACATACACACATCTTCCGCTGGTTAATGCCAAGTACACACCTACCGTTTACGATTCGCGCACTAAAACTCGTGACTCGACCCGACCTGCTTAAAACTGAAAACGGGCCGATTCATTTTTCGAATCGCGAATCGCAATCGTAATCGGCCCGTTTTAGCCCTAAAACTGAGTTTTTAGTCGGGAATCGCAATCGCTAGGTGTACGCGGGGAGCGCACACCTAGTGATTTTTGTGTGCGAAACGGGCAGTTTTAGATCGTATACGGTAGGTGGGTGCGCACAAACGGTAGGTGTGTACCTGGCATTAGTCGTAGCGCCGGCCCAGCTTCAATCCTCCCCCAGGAACCAGCGGAATTAGGAACAGGCATAATTGGATGAACTAATATTTGGTTCGGGGGCTTTGAATGTTGATGTCGCAACCTGCCCTCATCCCTGCCCCTACCCCACCCCTACCCTCGCCTCCACCTCCCCACCTCCACCTCCCCCCACCCTTCCTCCAACACACCCGCCGCCTCCGGCTCTACACTAGAGCTGTAAGTTCAATCACATCCCCCACCTTCCATCACTCTTCTCCCACTGACACCACCCCCATCGCCCTCGCCCGTCCCACAAACCTTTCCCCGGTGTGGCGTTTTCAGCCGTGCGCCGTGTTCAGCCGTGCGTATAGACTCAAACTCAAGGCATTGTCAATGGTCGTGAGTCACTAACCTTATCAATTTAATATAATGTTTTTGGTAAAGATGTTTTCTATATGTGTACCAAGCGATTTGTTTCTAGGTGGTGTGGTTTTAGAGATATTTCACTTTTCCTGGATTTTTTGTATGAAGATTGCTCACCACCATTGACAATGGCTTGAGTTTGACGGTACGCGCAGTGCAAAACATTAGTTTCATTCCAAATTAATAGAAATCAAGAACACTAACCTTATAAATGTAATATAATCTTTTTGGTAAAGATGTTTTCTATATTTGTACCAAGCGATTTGTTAATAGGTGGTGTGGTTTTAGAGATATTTCACTTTTTCTGTATTCTGTATGAAGATTGCTCACGACCATTGACAATGCCTTGAGTTTGAGTCTATACACATGGCTGAACACAGCACACGGCTGAAAACGTCACACCGGCTATGTTCGCCACCTCGTCTAACCCATCCAACCTCCACCTCACCCTAACCATTCTAACTACTACCCTGATTACCACCATGACTACCACCATGACTACCACCATGACTACCACCATGACTACCACCATGACTACCACCATGACTACCACCCACCCATAAATCCGGTTAATTGTTTACGGCGCTACCAAGTATTACTCGTAACCAATCGTGTACCTTATTATGCCAATATTATTTAGCCTGCAGTGTGACAATTCAGCGCAGTTTTTGTATCGGCTGTAATTAGTGTTTACTTCATGGAAGCTACCGATCCTCTGCATATGATTATGAACTTCTGATCATCTGCTCACGTGCATGCAATCAGGCTAATCCACCTAGCGGCTGCAAAGCTGTCTCCACCCCCCTTAATCTTACCATTAAAAATATGTAAATTTAATAGATATAAAAATTCAACGGTCGGGACCTTTCGTAGGTTGGGTCAGAGCACTTATTGATCCAAACCTCGATGTTGTTGTCATGATGGGAACATTTAAATAATATTAATGAGAAAATGAAAAAAATATAGGAAGACCGGAGTTTTTGTGCAGGGAAGCCCTCCCTCCCATCCCCACCTCCCCCGTAGCTCCTAAAAAGTAGTTTTAATTCTGGTTTCCTTGGCTACGAGGCAAGAAGCTGTAGAAACTGGTAAAAAAAAAAAACACTACGTTTGTGCTGTTTAGCGACCTCAGCTTGGCTTCTATAAGGCCCTCAGGGATGAAGGCGTAATAAAAGTCACCATGCGTAATAATACTCGCCACAATGCAACTTCTGGTTTGTTTAATGTGATGGGGGCGGGGGGTGGGGGGCAATTGAAACGAGACTGAAATGTCTGGACAACAAATCAGGCCCTGATCAATGCCTGATGGGGTGTCGGCACACCGTTAGTTACCGCAGTGCTGACGTGGCGACTTGACGTAGTGGAGGGCTGGTTGACGGAACTACTTTCAGTGTAGGCGCCGAGTGGTTTTGTTTTATCGGGGAGGGTGTACAGTGCAAGTATAGGCCACCCTTTTCCCCTCCCCTCCCCTCCCCCCCCTCCCCCTCCCCCTCCCCTCCCTCCCCCTCCCCCCTCCCCTCCACTCCCCTCCCCCTACCCTCCCCTACCCCCCTCCCCTCCCCTCCCCTCCCTCCCTTCATCTCATCTCCTCTCATCCTCGTTTCCTTTCCTTCCCCTCCCCTCCAATTCCCCTCCACCCCCCCCCTCTCCACACCCCATCGCCATCCCCACCCCTCATGTCTGGACGAAGTGCCGTGTTAAATAATGGGGTCACCCCACATGTCGACACTTCACTCCTCTCCGACCCTCCCACCCTCATACAGCTATATAACCCTAATCGCCCTGACCATATTCACATTATGATGTCACCATAACCATCTCATGCAGCCTCAACCATTGCATACTACATCCAATTATTCTATTTGGAATTAAACGCGCAATACTCGAAATCCTAAACAATGATATTCCTGTAAAATATATTGATTTAATTCAGAGTTAGGTTACATTAGCAGACAAAATCTTTGTAGGTAATTACATAGCATGCAGTGGCATATAATTATGCATTAATAAATAAGCTGTAGCTATCGACCATCCGTTGCAATTGGGGTGAAAGATGTGAGTGTGGGGAGGAGAGAGTAATTGGGACGGTAGAGGGGAGGGTATCATTGTAGATACAGTATTACTAATACCTCAGCCATTCCACATGGAGAGACAACAAATACAAGTCAATATTATTGAGCAAAGATCCCGGGATGTCGCACTGGTTAATACGCTTTCCGGTGTTGCAGTTTCAGCGCCACACCAGTTTGCGAGGGACATATCCATTCAAATGCATTGTCAATGGCCGTGGGAAATCTTCATACAGAAGAAGTGAAATATCTCTACAACCACACCACCTAGAAACAAATCCCTTTGTACACGTATAGAAAACATGTGTACCAAAAAATTATATTAAATTGATACGGGTAGGGTTCTGGATTTCTATTAATTTTGAATAAAACTAATGTTTTGCACTGCGCGTACCGTCAAACTCAAGGCATTGTCAATGGTGGTGAGCAATCTTCATACAGAAAATACAGCAAAAGTGAAATATCTCTAAAACCACACCACCTAGAAAAAAATCGCTTAGTATACATATAGAAAACGTCTTTACCAAAAAACATTATATTAAATTTATAAGGTTAGTGACGATGCTTTTCGATTTTGACGCATGCACAGGAGCGATGTGTCCCTCGCAAACTGGTGTGCCGCTGAAACTACAACACCGGCATGCGCGCATCTTTATGTTGGTGGGAATGTTCGGGAAGTTGTTGCTGTTGGGAGCGTGGAACTCGGCAGACGACAATGCGGATGGGGGCCCCGACACATGTATAAGTAATGAGCGCTAAGTGCGGACGGGTTAAACGCAATTACAAATACATGGTCCTGGTGGGGCGCAGTGTCACTGGCTTGTGGCAGCGCTCTTCGCAATGGGCCATTCATTTATGTAGTCGAGCAATTAAGGTTTTCTTGAAATAAAGTCAGTCCAGGCTGATTTATAGCCCAGTTCCGTCCATGTTATATACTCATGTATATAATGTACTGAGTGAGCGTGTCACGTGACCCTGTGTTCCGCCGTGAATATGGCCTTTGCCGCCGACACGGCGTGAAGCAACCACCAATCAATGTAGCTAAAGTATTCACCCTGTACTCGCAGTACACGGGTGAATACCAACCCTATATAAAAACAGTTGAAAAAGCGGGTTAAGGAAATGAGAGCCTAATTTCACAATCTAAGAAGCAACATTTATTCTTTACATATGTCTTATTGATAGCCCGCTACCTTTGAGTTGAAAAATATAATATTATATCTAGTTTAATAAGATTTAAAAGTGAAATCGACGGCGTTCTCTGGCCGCCATCTTGTCTTTTTGCATTCTCGCCCATTTCACCAACTCTGTGGCAATATATGCACCCATTTGATACTGGAGCCACAGTTTCTACTTCATGTTCCATACTGAACCTATTTTCGGCCGTATTTACACTACGTTGTCCTTCACCCGTGTACTACAAGTACCGGGTGAATCTTTTATCTACAATCAATCAATCAATCAATCGTGACCCTGTGCGCTTTGTTTGTAGGTGCGATGAGCGTTACGTGGGCGAGTACTGTCAAGTTAGCAACCCGTGCCGCTTCGACTGGTGCAAGAACGGGGGCACCTGCACGGCCCACCTCACCGAGTCGGAGCCCGTCCAGGCCGTCTGCCACTGCCCACTAGGTGAGTCCAACCCCCAACAATGAAAACAGTAGATTCCCACGCTCTGTACTGGGCGTGGCAAATCTTGAAAAGTCTTGAAAAGTCTTGGAGAGTCTTGGCAATTCTTGGAAAGTCTTGGAAAGTCTTGGAAAGTCTTGGAAAGTCTTGAAAATTCTTGGAAAGTCTAGGAAAGTCTTGGAAAGTCTTGAAAAGTATTGGAAAGTCTTGAAAAGTCTTGGAGATTATTGGAAAGTCTTGAAAAGTCTTGAACTTCGTTTGCCCCATTTCAAGGCATTGAACATCCTTGAATTTAACCTATTTTTTGGTAATTAGTCTTTAAAAGCTTTGAATTCCATTAAACTGTCCACGTTGATCTAAATTAGATCTCAATTAATACACCAGATCGGGCAGGTCATTGAGAACTTCACCTTCCCTACCGAGTATTCTAGTAATGTTTAAGTGCCCTGGGCAACCAGGCTGACCTTATTGTCATGCCCTGGACTAAATTAAAATAAAATAAAATAAAATAAAATAAAATGCAATTCAAGTGCAATGTTGGTTTTTGGCGCAGGGTTCACGGGCCCCACCTGCACCTCCCGGCAGCAGAGCGTGTGCTCGGCCCTGCCCTGCCGGCACGGCGGCACCTGCGAGCTGCTCGGCTCGCTCACCGCCCACCGCTGCTACTGCCTGCCCGGCTACACCGGTAAGTTTGCTTGTTGTTTTACGTCCTAGCAACATCTAAGGTCATCAGGGCGGGTGACTTGTGACAGTGCGCACTCATAGCGACTTTATAGTGCTGCCGCACTGGAAGACCAGGCCACCAGCACCATAACCTGATATCCCACTCACTCACATTATCCTGATACTGAGCCAACCAGTCCTTGCCCTATCCTAATAATGCCGAGCACCAGGCTAGAAAGCGACAAGTATCAATTTTAAAGTCATTGGTTTGACTCTACCAGGGTTCGAAACCACGATCTACCAACACGGGAGACAAACGTTCTAACTCATTCGGCCATCCCTTCTGGTCACACCGGTAAGTGTTCACTACCTTCTGATATACAACGGACATGGGCACTTTCGCAAGTTGTTTTGGTAATGTGCGCTTTGGGGTTTGAATTCCAGCTGAGTTAAAATAATGACCTGCAAAATTGATACTTGTCACTACCTAGCCTGGCGCTGTGCATTACTAGGATAGGGCAAGGACTAGTTACTAAGTTAGTTCATGGTCAGGATAATGTGGTTGAGTGAGAAATTGGGTCATGCGTCATGATGGCGGCCTGGTCTCCCAGTGGGACAATCCTATGTTACCATGAGTGCGCGCTGTCACAAGTCGGTACCTACCTGTCCTGATATGACCTTATATGTTACAAGGATGTAAAATCCCAAAAATTAAAACATTGTGTTGCTTCTCAAATATATAGTGAGATGAAATCCCAACAGATATATATTTTCTCTGTTTACTGCCAAATATCATCAGAAAATTCGGATTGTGAATTTCCCCTGTTTTTTATTTTTTTTTAAATTACCGATTAGCGTTAAACAAAATTCAAAGGAATCAAGATGTATATGATAATAATTGGTTTGTTCGAATTCCATTCGTATATGACCTTAGATATTGCTAGGACATAAACCCCAAACAAGAAAGAGTTAGATATGGGCGATAATATAGCTACAATAAGGATAGTTGAAACATAACTTCATGCATTTCCCCGCGTTTCCCTGACAGTGCGAATCCTATGTGGGGAAATCCGCGTTTTCGCGGAAATTCGTCGTCGGTGTACTCGGCTTGATTTCGGCGAGATTTTTGTTTTGTATGAGACCACTTTCACCCCTGAATAATCCCCCCCTTTTTAAATGAATCAAAGATGCTGGACCTTGTTGACACTGCTGCTCGGAGGAGAGTTCATGTTAGATTAGATATCTCGCCCGCTTCTCACTCAGCCCTTGGTTGCCGTGTCCGTCCGAGATCGGCGCCTTGTTTTGAGCTGAGAAAATCAGGTGACCTTGATGGTTGCCATTTGACCTCTGCCTTATCGTGGTGGAAGGCCTTGAGGCCGCATCCCTTCACCCTACAGACGTCGACACCTCTCTGATTGGGCAGCGGTACAATCGCACTGTGTCTGCCCCCTCACGACACACACTTGTAGATAGATACACCTGGTTTCTTGCTCAATGTGAATGTCTTTCTTTTCTCTTCATTTCTTTTAATGTCCCCTCTCCTCTCCTCTCCTCTCCTCTCCTCTCCTCTCCTCTCCTCTCCTCTCCTCTCCTCTCCTCTCCTCTCCTCTCCTCTCCTCTCCTCTCCTCTCCTCTCCTCTCTCCTCTCCTCTCCTCTCCTCTCCTCTCCTCTCCTCTCCTCTCCTCTCCCTCTCCCTCTCCCTCTCCCTCCTCTCTTCCCTCCCTCTCTCCTTCACCTCCCCTCCCATCCCCTCCTCTCCTCATCCTCATCCTCTCCCTTCTCCTCTCCTCCTCTCCTCTCCTCTCCTCTCTCCCCTCCCCTCTCCCTCTCTCCTCTCCCCTCCCCTCCCCTCCCCTCCCCTCCCTCCCCTCCTCTCCTCTCCTCCCCTCCCCTCCTCTCTCCCTCTCCCTCCCTCCCCTCCCCTCCCCTTCCCCCTCCTCTCCTCTCCTCTCTCCTCTCCTCTCCCCTTCCCCTCCCCTCCTCTTCCCCTCCCCTCCCCTCCCCTCCCTCCCTCCCCTCCCTCTCCCCTCCTCTCCTCTCCTCTCCTCTCTTCTCCTCTCCTCTCCTCTCCTCTCCTCCTCCCCTCCCCTCCCCTCCCCTCCCCTGTCCTCTCTCCTCCCCTCCCCTCCCCTCCCACCCCCTCCCCTCCCATC
>CM059201.1:48515344-48567844 GCA_030323885.1 Branchipolynoe longqiensis | reverse complement strand
GCCTCCCTTAGTGCGGTCTTTGCCTAGGTTGATATGACCTTAGATGTTGTTAGGACGTAAACAACAACAACACACAATACACCTCCTTAATCCTAGGTGTGTCGTGACTTGCACTCACCTGCCAGGGAGAAATGCCACACACATGGAACCTAGATAGACTACCGGTTAGGATGCTCGCCCAGGAATGGTGGAAATGTGGGTTCGAGTCCTAATGTAGGATTATGAATGTCATACTTTTTTTTTACACCTTCCATGAGGTGTGTGTGTAGTGGTGTGTATGTATATGTGCATTGTGCATTTTTGTATGTGTTGGTGTGTGTGTGCATGTTTGTATGGGTACATGTGTATGTGTGTAATGGTGTATGTGTGTGCATATATGTATACATTATGTGGGGATATAAATGTATCTCGTGTGTGATGAGTGTATTTGTTGTATGTTTATATTTGTACTATATATAGATATACATGTGAGTGTATTATACGTGAGTATGTGTAAATGTGTATACTTGTTATACGGGTGTATCTCTGTAAAAAATATAATTGTGTTACTTATGTGTGGATATATGTAAATCTGTATAGTTCTGTTGTGTGTAAATATATATACTGTGGTATGGGTGTATGTATAAATGTAGATGTGTGTGTTGTGTATGTGTAAATGTGTATGCTTGTGTTATATGTGTGTAGGTGTAAATATGTATACTGTGTTATATGTGTAAATGTGTATGCTTGTTCTGTGTATATGTGTATACATTTATACTTTTGTTATATATGTGTATGTGTAAATGTGCCTACTTGTGTTATATGTGTGTATTTGGAAATTTGTATAATTGTGTTATACATGTGTATGTGTAAATGTGCATACTTGTGTTATATGTGTGTATTTGGAAATGTGTATAATTGTGTTATACATGTGTATGTGTAAATGTGCCTAGTTGTGTTATATTTGTGTATTTGGAAATGTGTATAATTGTGTTATACATGTCTATGTGTAAATGTGCCTACTTGTGTTATATTTGTGTATTTGGAAATGTGTATAATTGTGTTATACATGTGGATGTGTAAATGTGCATACTTGTCTTATATGTGTGTATTTGGAAATGTGTATAATTGTGTTATACATGTGTATGTGTAAATGTGCGTACTTGTGTTATATTTGTGTATTTGGAAATGTGTATAATTGTGTTATACATGTGTATGTGTAAATATACATACTTTTCTTATATGTGTATTTGGAAATGTGTATAATTGTGTTATGCATGTGTATGTATAAATGTGCATACTTGTCTTATATGTGTGTATTTGGAAATGTGTATAATTGTGTTATACATGTGTATGTGTAAATATACATACTTGTCTTATATGTGTATTTGGAAATGTGTATAATTGTGTTATACATGTGTTTGTGTAAATGTGCCTACTTGTCTTATATGTGTGTATTTGGAAATGTGTATAATTGTGTTATACATGTGTATGTGTAAATGTGCATACTTGTGTTATATGTGTGTATTTGGAAATGTGTATAATTGTGTTATACATGTGTTTGTGTAAATGTGCATACTTGTCTTATATGTGTGTATTTGGAAATGTGTATAATTGTGTTATACATGTGTATGTGTAAATGTGCCTACTTGTCTTATATGTGTGTATTTGGAAATGTGTATAATTGTGTTATACATGTGTATGTGTAAATGTGCATACTTGTCTTATATGTGTATTTGGAAATGTGTATGTAATGTGATTGTATATGTGTATACATGTGTATGTGTAAATGTGCATACTTGTCTTATATGTGTGTATTTGGAAATGTGTATAATTGTGTTATAGATGTGTATGTGTAAATGTGCATACTTGTCTTATATGTGTTTATGTGTAAATGTGCGTGCTTGTGTTATACGAGTGTATTTCAGTAAATATACAGTAAAACCTCTCTATACCGACCCCTCCACAGATCGACCACACCCCTATATCGATCGCTTTATTTGGTTCCCACCAATACCATTATAAGGATATTCTACCTCTCTAAACCGACCACCTCCCTAAATGGACCACTTAATATCGGTTCCATGGTCGGTCGATTTAGAGAGGTTTTACTGTACATACATACATACATACATACCTTGCTTTGTGTTTGAGCAGCTAAACCATGCTGGTAGATGAAATTGGCGGTGGTAGCTGAACTGGAGACGGCGGGGTGGGGGTGGGGGTGGGGGTGGTGTCTAGACTACCTAACAGACCAATTATATAGAAGGGACACCAAAAGGAAATGCCCCAAATAGAAACCACGTGTGTTCCAAGTGTCTAACGAAGCTGAAGGCGTTGACAGGACAGGGTGTGAGGAGGGTGTCACATTTTACATACACCCCCTCCGCCCTTAAAACGGATTCTTCTGATTTCCCTTATTTTCAACCAGAAGACCACTGACAAGTGACAATGGCTTGAACATCTCTCTCTCACCCCCCCCCCCCCCCCCCGCCCCCCCCCGCCACATCCATTTGTTGGTGCTTTTGACGAGAACACTCAAATTCCCCACTTACTCCGCAGTCTATTTTCTGATTGGATGAAAACCAAGCTGGCCCTATTTTCGTGGGAAAACAGTGGTGAGTGTTTGTGTGTGTGTATGAGGGTGTGTGTGGATGTTGATGTGAGTGTGTGTGGGTGAGGGGTTGGTCGCCCCCTCTGGCGATGACCCAGGAGTCAGAAACCAGACGAATCCAATCAGGAAATCCCAGGGTGTGGATCCTTCGTTTGCTTGTGACAGATACTCTGAAATCATCGGGACGGGAGGGCCAGGCGCCGGCTGGCTTCCGGTGCGGGAAGTCATAGGTTTGAACACTGACCGAGTCAAACAAATGACTTACAAAATATGATACTTAAAGTTGACTTTAAAATATGGGATTAATGTGAATGCTGTGTCTGTTCCAAAAGCAGTGTTACAATAATCAGTCACACTAAGGCCTCAGTCACATTATGGCTTGCAACCACTTTGTGACCACCAAAAAGGGGGCGGTCGCAAAGTGGTCATCCAGAAGTCCCTGACCGGTCGGCGACTTCCGGGTGACCACTTTGGTCGCAAGGAGGTTGCAGATTCTGTAACGGGGAAAAACTTCTTGTTACCAAAACAGTCGCCTGGAGCTCACCGACTATTTTCAGTGCTTGCGACCGGTCGCAGACCATTGTTTTTCCCACCTATTTTTGCTTTGGTCATTAGGGGGTCGCCGGTTTTTGGTCGTAAAGTGGTCGTAAGAGATAATGTGACTGAGGCCTTACCAGTCGGATTGTGGGGCTTAAAATTAGCAACTGCATAGTAAGTCTAGCTTTACTAAAATATATATATATATAGGTATATATATAAATGCATATATATATATATATATATATATATATATATATATATATTATGAGGTATGGAGGTATTGCAGGTATAGTAAGACCTCAGGGAGTTTGACGCCCCTGCCCTGCAGAGTTGTAAACCACTGCCTTGTGGTACAGGTTCTTGACAGAACCGAAGGCTAAGGGAGCAAACCCTAAACAGAAAACCATGTCACTGTGGCAGCATTAAGGGCGGTTGATGTATGGAACTCCTAACATCTCCCGACCAGCCACTGCAGGGACAAATAGTTTTGCGCCTGTCTTGACATGTTCTTGCCGGTGGGAAACCTCTATTTGCTCCCCGACAGAGTGCCGCTGGTAATGTGCAAAAGCCAGCAAGCAGCTTTCATGAAATGTAAGACCGACTCATGGACGCAACTCTCACAGCAGAGAGCTAAATGGAGAGTGGCAGTCAAGTAATGAAAGCAGTCTTTGTCGCATCGCGACCGACAGCATGATGATGATGATGATGATGATGATGATGATATATAGATATCTAATTTGATTTATTTATATATATTTTATATATATTTTATATATATTTGATATATAGTAAAACCTAAATCGGCTGACCATTGGAGTGCGACCAGACGGGATGGCCGAATGAGTTAGAGCGTCCGTTTCCCGTGCTGGTAGGTCGTGGGTTCGAACCCTGGTCGAGTCAAACCAATGACTTAAAAATTGATACTTGTCGCTTCCTAGCCAGGCGCTCGGCAGTATTAGGACAGAGCAAGGACTGGTGTGCACAGTGTCAGGATAATGTGACTGAGTGGGATACCAGGTCATGGTGCTGGCGGCCTGGTTTCCCAGTGGGACAGCACTATAAAGTCACTATGAGTGCGCACTGTCACAAGTCGGTACCCATCCTGATATGACCTTAGATGTTGCTAGGACGTAAAACAACAAACAAACAACAAAACCATTGGAGCGACTTTAAATGATCCATTTAAGGAGGTGGCAGGTTATGGAAGGTTTTTTTTGTATCATTATGAATGGGCGATCGTTTAGGACCCAAATAAAGCGATTGATATAGGGGAGCGGTCGATCTGTGGAGGTGGTCGGTTAGAGAGGTTGTACTGTGTGTGTGTGTATATATATATATTAATATATACATATAATGAATATAACTACATACACAAAGAGAGGCAGCTGCAATATGGACACTGTGAACCTTCACTACGTTCAAGTAATGAACTCTGCTCTCTTCCCAAGAGAGCCACAGGTGATGTAAGTAGGCCAGCAGGTGAGTGCTGGGTGTGTGAGTGAGTGTGTGGGTGGGTGTGTGGGTGGGTAGATGGGGAGGGGCTGAAGGTGGACAGCGTACCCTCACAATGCCCGGCCATCTGTTGGTTGTGTAGTCAACACTACAGTCGGGGTCAGGGGTCACGGGGCATAGAGGTCAACCGAACGCTACCGCGTCAAGACGCCGCCACGAGGACCCGAAGCGGGCGGCGTCTCGAGGCAGTTGGGGGCGGGGGGGGGGGGCCTCATTTCCCATAGTGCACCACTGTTACAACCAACATGCATTCTATGAAACACATCCGGTACCCAGCAGCCCACAGTGATCACATGATAGTTTGTATTGTTTGTTGGGATTTTACATCCTAGCAACATCTAGGGTTATCTCAGGATAGGTACTGGCTTGTGACAAAGCGCACTCATGGTGCCTTTATAGTGCTGCCTCATCGGGTACTGGGCGGCCCGGCACCATGTTCCTACATTAGCCGTATACTAAGCAAACCAGAAATGCTGAGCGCCAGGCTAGGTAGTGGCAAGTATACATTTGGTAAGTCATTGGTTTCACTCGGCTCGGGTTCGAACCAACGACCTTCCATAGCGGAAACGAGCAGTGACCATTCAAGAATGCAAAAGACACTTAACAACATTTCTTTTACGTGGAGCATGCGCAGCAAGCTTGTATCCACAACACTATTATCAGGAAAATGTGTGGGAAATTTGGTCATGCTACCACTGGCCTGGTCTCCCAGTGGGCATTACTATAAAGTCACCATGAGTCGGCACCTATCCTGACATGACCGTAAATGTTGCTAGGATGTACAACCCCAAGAAACAACCAACCAAAGGGCACGCATATCTACATATATACATCTACATACATACATACATCTACATACATACATACATACATACATACATACATACATACATACATACATACATACATACATACATACATACATACATACATACATACATACATACATACATACATACATACACACATACATACACACATACACACATACACACATACACATATACATACATACTTACATACTTATCTATGCTGGTAGGTCGTGGGGTTGTGCGTTCGAACACTGGTCGAGTCAAACGAATGACTTAAAAATTGATACTTGTCGCTTTCTAGCCAGGCGCTTGGCATTATATTAGGACAGTGTCAGGATAATGTGACTGAGTGGGATAACATGGTGCCAATGGCCTGGTTTCCCAGTGGGACCGCACTATAAAGTCACCATGAGTGTGCACTGTCACAAGTCGGTACCCGTCCTGATATGACCTTAGATGTTGCTACGATGTAAAACAACAACAAACAAACAACATACTTATTTATCCTTCATATACAGAACAAGCTACACACTGAGCTTCCACACACACCAGTTCTCGCCACTGCCGTCAGAGGGCGGGTGTGGTGGTGGTCGGGGAAATCAAAACTGCCTGAACCTTATTAGTAATAGTACACAGCCACCAGACAACCTACGCGCGGTGACGTCATTTCACAACCGGAAGCGGAAATGCGGCACAACGCTGCTCTTTGTTGCTGGCGGTGAATGAGGCCGCGAGGTGTCGCTGCTTCAGCCTACCATATGTTGCTGCACGGCGTACATTATATTATGACCCTCGCGTTCATTTCCCCACATCACCTTTTTTTTCTTCTGACTGCGGGTAGTGAGGGTGGTGTTTATGTGGGTAGGAAGAGGCAGTAAACACAGGTGTGGGTAATGCAAGTCAGGGGAGTTAGTACGGGGTCTGACCACCAGGGGACCGATGTGCTTATAATGCGTGTGCTATGTTATATATTATGTTATATGTGCGTATGGGGGCTTGGTACGCTAGAGGAAGGCCCCGTCCTGATATGCCCTTAGATGTTGCTAGGACGTAAAACAACAACAAACAAACAAACAACACTAGAGGAAGGAGGGTGTGTGAGGGGATGGTTACTAATAATATATTGGGGATTTGCTTACTTTTTTTCATACACGGCCTTGTCTATTCCCTTTGTACTTTTTTAGTAATAATAATGTTACTGTTACTTATTCATGCTATTCTTGCGTGACCTAATTCGGCATCAGAACGAGGCTGAGTACGCATCAGGTATTGGAAATTGCCATAAGACACTGCTGTGTGCTGATGTGTATGAACTACTACATAAATTAAAGGAGTAAAATTTGAAGATATTAACTTATTCATTTTTGCATACCTTTTTTCTATTTATTGGTCAATTTTCATGCATTTCACTAGGCAATGTCAACAAAGTCGCTCACCTTGGCTGCCAATCCTTTCTTAAATTCAAAATTGCATAACTTTCTTAATATAGATATATTAAAAAATATATATTTGAACCCTTTTAAAGCTTTTATTAATTTGTAATTACTAAGATTAGTTGGTTAACTGTGTTACACAGATAACTACGCTGACAGTGCTGCATTACATGATACCACCATAACTATGCAGGCATGAAGTTGACAGTCACATTGTAGTTAAAAAATGGGAAGATTACCATGCAAGGGTCACCCAATCTTCGTGAAAATTGGCCGATATATAGAAAACAGGTATGCAAAGATGAATATGGTAGTTTAAAAAATGAATACCTTCAAATTTGAGTGATTTCGAGAGGTTTTGGTCGACGAAAAAGTATTTGTATGAAAAGTCATGCAAATACTTTTTTGCTTTGTTGAAACCAGACCGTGGTCTCGGTCTGGTTTCAACATGGCCATGTCGTGAATAGTGTGAATATATTCCCGTGGTACGACTTGAGCTGCATTCATATAATAAAAACGTGGTTTCTTTGCACGGCTGGAGGGTAGGTGGATGTTTACTAACATGTTTTCTTTGCCTTATTCATTCATATAATGACTTTTAATGAATAAAAAAATATTGTTCATATATATAATTGTACCATATATATGTGTTTATATAATATGTACATTATATATAATAATTCACGGGCGCAAATGAGTGTAGCGTCCCGATTTAGGATCGTGCCAGTGGCGGCGCCACCGGTCACGTGAGAGGGGGGTCATACGTCAAGTAAGGCACCCAATCAATAATAAAGGAGCAAATAACAATATAATTCCCTTCCGTGCCTTTATACTCACATAATGCTTATACATCACATATATATTAGTAGATAAAAGATTCACCCGGTACTTGTGTAGTACAGGGGTGAACGACAAAGTAGTCTAAATACGGGCGAAAATAGCTTTAGTATGGAACATGAAGTAGAAACTGTGGTTCCATGATCAAATGGCGACATATATTGGCACAGATTTGGTGAAATGGGAGAGAATGCAAAAATCCAAGATGGCGGCCATAGAACGCCGTCAATTTCAATTTTAAATCGTATTAAACTAGCTATTTTATTGTATTTTTCAACTCAAAGGTAGTGGGTAAATATGAAGACATCTACAAAGAATAAATGTTGCTTCTTACATTGTGAAATTAGGCTCTCGTAAAGACCTGTGTACTAATACTATATGTAACGGGTGAATCTTTTATCTAAGATATTAGCTGTGTCTTAACCCGAACTCCTTTCATATTAACAACGAGGCAGGTTTTCTTCCACCACTAAGTTAGCGTGGGGTTTGCTAAAACTTGTAAAAGTATGACTGGGATTTCCGACATTATTCATACAGGGTCTTATATATATATACAATTTTACAGATACACGCTCTCTTAGTACGAGCTGTGTAGTCGTTTTCTTATCAATAAAAGCGCGTTTTTGGTTTGGTTTTGGTTTTAACAGGACCGAAGGGTCGGAGTCTGGGGGTGGGTGGGGGGGTATTTTCATATTTGTGAATGTGGACTGTGTGAGTGAGGATGAGAGTTGGGTGAAGGAGGGTGTTGGGTGGAGGAGGGTGTGGGGTGGAGGGGTCATTGGGTGAGGGTTTGTTCATGCCCTGCATGCGTGTGTGCGGCCCATATTTATAGACGCGAGGTGACTGGGGAGGCCAGCCTGGGGACTGTTGTGGTGGGGACAGGACGAGTGGGAGACGGTGGAATGGGGGTTGGGAGGGGTGTGTGTGTGTGGGTGGCTGTGTGTGTGTCTATGTCTGTCTCTGTGTCTCTGTGTGTCTATATGTGTGTCTGTATGTGTGTGTGTCTGTGTGTGTGTGTGTGTGTGGGTGGGTGTGTGTCTGTCACTGTGTGTCTGTATGTGTGTCTGTGTGTGTGTGTGTGTGTGTGTGTGTGTGTGTGTGTGTGTGTCTGGGGTGAGACTTGGAATGGGACAAGGCGCTGGGCCAGTCGGTACAAAGGGGGCGTGAAGCTACTGCAGGAACATGGCTGAATAGGTGGGGGACGGGGTTGGGGGGGGGGGGGCTGAGAGCCCAGATAGTGTCATGGTATTTGGGATGGTGTGTTAGTGTGTTTCATACTAGCAAGACCGGACGCCAGAGCGCGGGCCTCGCGTGCGGAAGGTAGGTAGTTCGGTTCCCGGTCGAGTCAAATCAATGACGTACCAAATTGATACTTGTGGTGTTCTCTGGGGCTGAGTGGTTAGAGTATAAAAAAGTTGGTTAAACCAAAGTGGTTAATCCAAATTATCGGTTAATCCAAACAGAATTGTCGGACCCCAGGCCACTCCAGTATGGTTAAACCAAACTTTCATGTGGTTAAAAGGTCATCTGAGACCCCATTGACTTTTTTATATGATAAATGGTAGTATTTTGCCAGGCTGCCGAAAAGTTTTACTGTACATACATAAAAAGTATACTGTACATATATAAAAAACAATAATCAAAGTGTCCATATACATTGTATATTACATGTGCAATACATGCTTACTCAAAGTCAAAGTTAAAGCCAAAGCTTGGTTAAACCAATGATTGGTTAACCCAAACAAATTGCTTGGGTCCCTCCAAGTATGGTTTAACGGGGTTATGCTGTATTCCGATGAAAGGAAATTTTCGAAAGCAAAGCAATTACCTAGATTTCATCCTAAATCTCCAACTCTGATTCACTTATTAAATACCGCTACACAGTCCACTAAATATTAGATTCTTTCTCTTCATGGTTTCCTCATATTTCACTATTACCAATCTGGCGCTAGACCCAAGCTGACATGTCATTACAGAGCTTTGGACTAGTACAGTTAGTGGTTTATTTGTCTAGAAACATTGGAACTCAATGTGGAATAAAATTGACTATCAGACATATACCTTTGGAACTCAATGTGGAGCATTGGACTAGTACTAGTAGTAGTTGAGTTTGAACTCAGTGGACAGGTATCATTATGGCCCCATCACACCAAACTAGTTCTCAAAACGTCCGACCACATTCTAAGACGGGCTGTGGTCGGGGTAGAACATGGTTGCAAGAAAATTGTGGGCATGCTCAAAGTTCTGGAGCACCATTCCGTTCTAGCGCGTCCATTCCATTCATAAAAAGACCGTAAAAAGTTGCTACTATGTCCATTCCGCTCGCACAACATTTTCAAGAATGTAGTGAGAACTAGTTTTGGTGTGATGGAGATATTAGAACTTTATGTGGAGTATGAGAGTAGTATCATTAGAAATCAGTGTTGAGTATTGGGACTAGTATCATTAGAACTCTGTAGAGGTTTATGACTAGTGGAATTCAAACTCAGTGTCGAGTATTGGAACTAGTATCATTCAAACTCAATGTCGAGTATTGGGACTAGTATCATTAGCTAAATGGAGAGCGGCAGTCAAGTAATGAAAGCCCTCCAGCTAAGCATCATCGCTGGCATGTAAATCTTTGACAGCATCATTAGAACTCAGTGTGGAACATTGGGACTAGTGTCATTCAAACTCAATGTGGAGTATTGGGACTAGTATCATTCAAACTCAGTATCGAGTATCGGGACTAGTAATTAGTATCATTAGAACTCATTGTCGAGTATTGGGACTAGTACCACTATATCTCATTGCTTAATATTGCACTAGTCCCATCAGAAGTAGTTAATATTGACAGCAGCACCCCTCACATTCCACTCGTGACGTCAGCAATGGATGCTGAACTACCTGGTGAGCGACCAGGCACATTTCGTTCCACCTCGCTGCACACTACACACGCGAGCACACGACTCCAGGGGGACGGGAATAATGCCACCTGACAGCATCCCCCCCCCCCCTACTCCCCGTCACGGCTCACTGACTTGTTGATGGCGCCTCCTATCGGCAGTAGGCGGTAATAGACGGGCAGTAACCCTTGGTGCAAGCAGGTCTCCGCTTCTCCACCAGGGGGCGTGTCCGCGCCAACTAGTCCAGGTGTACCCCGCAGGGGGGCGCTGTGCCCAGTGGGGCGTGACGTCTTTGGGATGGCACCTGTGCTTGGTCCACCTGACGTGGTTGTGCCGGGGTTTGGGAAGAAATGGGCAGTGAACCGTGTCTGAGGCGCTTCCACCAGACTCCACAGACACCTACTGTGATTGCCCAGACTCCCGCCTCCCAACAAACCACCAACTCCAACCCCAACCTCATATTTCTGTGCTCACCGGGTGTGGTGGCCGAATCGGTAAAGCGCGGGCCTCGCGTCCGGGAAATCGGGAGTTCGGTTCCCGGTCGAATCAAACCAATGACTTATCAAATTGATACTTGTCGCTTCCTAGCCTGGCGCTCATCATTAATAGGATAGGACAAGGACGGGTTAGCACAGAATCAGGATAATGTAACTGTGGGACATCAGGTCATGGTGCCAACAGCCTGGTCTCCCAGTGGGGCAGCACTATAAAGTCGTCATTAGCCAACACTGTCACAAGTCGGTACCCGTCCTGATATGACCTTAGAATTGCACGATTCGATGATTTCGAGTTTCTACCACATTTTGAGGATAAATATATTAGTTTTCTTTGTTTGCTTGTTTTTGATTTACGTCCTAGCATCTTATGGACTAGCTTGATCATTAGAGTCTATTATACTTTAGACTTAAAGTTGCAGAGTCCGATGAAAGCATTACAAAAAAAATCTAAAAGCAAAACAATAATCTAGATAATAACACTGATGCACTTATTAAGCATTTGTTGCCACAACGAAGGGAATGCTGAGTCAATTTAATAGAATCTGTTATGTGTGGTATAAGGTATCTTATGCAAATGTGTTCATAGAAATAACAGCTGAAGCCTAAAGCTCAGATTCCTTCTACACGGTATGCGGTATGCGAATGGCAGGATTCCTTCTATGCGGTATGCAGCATGCGGCACACGACTGGCTATATTTAAAAAATAAAAATAAACAAGTATACTCCATACTGCACTGTATATGGCCTAATATGGCATTTATATCTATGTACCTCTTGGTACGTCACATGGGGGTTCCTACCTTTATAATTACCAAATTATAGATAAGTATTCATATTTCTGTGGCTATGGTAGCATTTTTACGAACCGGTAACCCCACCACCACCACTACCATATGTTTCCCCTCTGCACCCTTGTGTGTGACCGTTCCGTAATGCTCAGACGCCTCTCCTCATCTAAAACTAATGGACAAGTGCGACTGACATTTCTATTCGCATACCCCGTGCCACATGCCGCACCGATCGCTACAGGGACCGATCGAGTTGCCGCATTCGCATTCGCATACCACGTGTAAGGAATATAGCCCATTGACTTCAAGGCGTTTAGATTTTTGGCCGCATTCGCATTCGCATACCGCGTGTAAGGAATCTTAGCTTAAGGTGTTGCATGCTTGCTCAAATTAATTTGGGGTGTCCCACTCTAGGCACACTCTAGGCAACTTGTTTAAAACACCCCCCACCACCACCACCTACGTAATGTTCCCTTCGTTTGCACCCCCCGCCCCCCTTGCAATAACTCACCTTATGGCGGTGTAGGGAGGCTGCATGTGACACCTCACTCAGTTACTGCCGGCCTCTGTCGCTCAGGGCGCCGTAGGACTGACATAGATAGGGTCCTACAATGCAGTACTTGTTTCTCCTCACCTAGAGGTCAGGACACTATTTATGGTGATAACTTACATCGAATGTCTGCACCAGCGAAGATTGAAATGAATGGAGTTTTGCTGTCGTCGTAGTTGTTGGGAAAGGAAATATATGCAACTGTCGTCGGGGTGATGAAAATGGGAAATATTGCGCCTAGAGCAGGACTCGAACCCACATCTCTTTGCATTCCGGGCCAGTGTGCTAACCATTACACCACCTATTTTACTGCTTACAATTACATACATACAGGCAATGCACTAACACACACATACACAGGGTAGGTTTAACAACTATACAGCACGTAGCTTGTACATGATCCTGGTCACGGCAGCCAGTGTCATGTGGGTGATGAAAATGGGAAATATTGCGCCTAGAGCAGGACTCGAACCCACATCTCTTTGCATTCCGGGCCAGTGTGCTAACCATTACACCACCTAGGCTCCCTGATATCAACACACTACCCACGCCTACCTGTCTATGTGTTTACTTCTCTGAGCGATCCGTGCAGACTACTACACTCGTCCCCCTGGAATTGTAAGTATTTTACTGCTTACAATTACATACATACAGGCAATGCACTAACACACACATACACAGGGTAGGTTCAACAACTATACAGCACGTAGCTTGTACATGATCCTGGTCACGGCAGCCAGTGTCATGTGGGTGATGAAAATGGGAAATATTGCGCCTAGAGCAGGACTCGAACCCACATCTCTTTGCATTCCGGGCCAGTGTGCTAACCATTACACCACCTAGGCTCCCTGATATCAACACACTACCCACGCCTACCTGTCTATGTGTTTACTTCTCTGAGCGATCCATGCAGACTACTACACTCGTCCCCCTGGAATTGCAAGTATTTTACTGCTTACAATTACATACATACAGGCAATGCACTAACCCATACATACACAGGTTAGGTTCAACAACTATACAGCACGTAGCTTGTACATGATCCTGGTCACGGCAGCCAGTGTCGTGGGGGTGATGAAAATGGGAAATATTGCGCCTAGAGCAGGACTCGAACCCATATCTCTTTGCATTCCGGGCCAGTGTGCTAACCATTACACCACTTAGGCTCCCTGATATCAACACACTACCCACGCCTACCTGTCTATGTGTTTACTTGTCTGAGCGATCCGTGCAGACTACTACACAACTATATCTATATATATGTGCCAGAGGAGATTGGAATGATAGCAACAGTGAGCGAGTGAGATAGCCGGTTATGATAGCAACAGTGAGCGAGTGCGATAGCCGGTTGCGTGTTGGAGTTTTGCGTCCTGGCACCATCTAAGGTCAGATCAGGACGGGTACAGACTTGTTGCAGTGTGCACTCAGGGTGACTTTGTAGAGCTGCCCCACGGGGAAATCAGGCCGGCAGCACCATGAACCGATTTCCCACTCAGTCACATTATTCTGATTCTGGGCTAACTGGTCCTTGCCCTATCCTAGTAATGCTGAATACCCGGCTCGGTAGCGACAAGTACTAATATTGTAAGTCAATGGTTTGACTTGACCGGGAATCGAACTTCCAACCCGACCTTAAGCTAAGATTCCTTCTACGCGGTATGCGGCATGCGGTATGCGAATGGGAGGATTCCTTCTACGCGGCATGCGGCACATGACTGGCTATATTTAAAAAATAAACAAGTACACTCCATACTGCACTGTATATGACCTAATATGGCATTTATATCTATGTACCTCTTGGTACGTCACATGGGGGTTCCTACCTTTATAATTACCAAATTATAGATAAGTAGTCATATTTTTGTGGCTATGGTAGCATTTTTACCAACCCGAACCCCCACCACCACCACTACCATATGTTTCCCCTCCGCACCCCTGTGTGTGACCGTTCCGTAATGATCAGTCACCTCTCCTAGTCTAAAACTAATGGACAAGTGCGACTGAGGTTTCTATTCGCATACCGTGTGTCACATGCCGCACCGATCGCTACAGGGTCCGATCGAGTTGCCGCATTCGCATTCGCATACCGCGTTAAGGGATGTAGCCCATTGACTTCAAGGCGTTTCGATTTCTTGCCGCATTCGCATTCGCATACCGCATACCGCATGTAAGGAATCTTAGCTTTAAACATGGGAAGCCTGCGCTCTACCAATTCGACCACCACTTCCTGTTAGCCGACTGGGCAACATAACTATCTTTATATAGCTACTGGTAGGGACAGGTGACTTTGTTATATAAAAGGAAAGAGACACGCAGGAGGTGCTGTATTGGGGTTTCAGGTCCCAGGCACAGCGGATACATTTTGTTTGTGTTTGTTTTGTTGGTAAAACAGTTTATTCATCAGAACATACATTTTTTTTTCAGGGCTGAGGCACTGGTCTTCCGGCCGTTTACATTATTTTGTAAATAGTTAGATCATTTTTGTTTGCTATAGGATAAAACCGAAATGACAAGACATTCTACTGACATTTCCCTATGAGTATGGTCTTCGCTACTGACAATATGTAAAAGCACAATCAGTCAATTAAAGTTGCATAGTCCGATGGTTTTGAATTTCTGTATTTTTTCCGATGTAAATATATTAGATCGATCACTGGTATCTACTTTACATTAGTTCAAAGTTACTTGTCTTTTAAATGGTAAACCTTTTAGATATTTTGAGTGCAAACATGGAAAATTAGTTTTGGCAAGCTTGCCAAAACTCTGACGCCATAGACTTCTGCAGTAACAGGTTCTGTTAAATTGACTCAGTATTGCCTTCTACGCAGAAACAAATACTGAATAAGTGCATCAGTATCTAAGTTAGATATGTCAAATCAAATTTAGATAATTGGTTTTGTTTTGAAAATTTGATATTTCATCGGACTATGCAGGTTTAATCTACGCTGAAATCAGAACTGGGACTTTATCAGTGTAGATAAACATTCATGTTGGCCCCACTCTCTGGCAGAACGGTGCCGTATCCCATTCGGCCATGTTATCAGGACACTAACCCCAAGCGTCCCTGTCGTCCCAGCAGCCACCGCAGCTCATAGTGCCAAGTACACAAATTAACTAAGGGAAAGTGTAACTCAGTTGTAGAGTGAAGATGTGGTTTCGAACCCGCTGACCTCCCACACGTAAAACTGCACTGTACATGCACACATATGCATATATATATCTACATACATACATACATACATACATACATACATACATACATACATACATACATACATACATACATACATACATACATACATACATACATACATACATACATACATACATACATGCATATAATATAGCTGCTGATGCATATACATATATACATACATACATACATGCATACATACATATATCGATGCTGATGCATATACATATCTACACATATCTACACATATCTACACATGCATGCATACATACATATCTACACATGCATGCATACATACATACATACATACATACATACATACATACATACATACATACATACATATATAGCTGCTGATGCATATACATATCTACATACATACATACATACATATATCGATGCTGATGCATATACATATATACACATGCATGCATGCATGCATGCATACATACATACATACATACATACATACATACATACATACATACATACATACATCCGTTCACACAGACATACATACATAGACATTTACATGCACACATACATAGCCCATCCACCTGCAGTTGTCACTGACTGTCCACTGTAGAACCAATAGTTGAGAAGAAGCCAACATGGAGTCCTGTGACAATTTGACAATTTAATTTGAGTGTTTTTCTTCTTCCTTTCTTCACACGGTTCCGGTTCAGGGACTCGGCGTCCCCGCACCCCCTCCTTCCCCCCCTACCTCTCCCGCCCCCCCCCCCCCCCCACACACACACACCTCCCGCCCGCCACTCACCACCACCATCCCCGCCCGCCCATTCGCCTGTCTACCCTTTTATCCCGGCGGGCACCGCGGCGGGAAGTCGCACCTCTATTAACTTTCAGGTCTCACAATGCAGAAAATCATATTGCGCTGGTTTGAAAAAGAATGGTGGTGGATGGGCGGGGGGGGGGGGGCGAGGGAGCAGAAGGGGGGGGGGGCGAGGGGGGTACGTGTTGTGAATGGAGTGTTGTGTGGGTAGGAGGGAGGTAAAGGGACCGTGGGTAAAAGTGGGGGAGGGGTGAGGGGGTGGGGGGAGCGTCGGGAAGAGTGAGTCCAGAGGGAGGAGAAAGAAACAGCGGGAGTGCAGCATGCAGGGGCGTTGGCTGAGGTGGGAACATAGAGACCCGGATGTGGAACTGGAGGCCTAATTGAATTTTGTCATCGCGCAGCAGATCTGACTTGAAAGTTGAATAGACCTATTTCAATGTTTACAAACAATGTGTATGCGTGCGCAGCTCGGCTGCAGAACGAAGGCACACTGCTACGGAGTTTGCTGGTACGCGCAGTGCAAAACGTCAGTTTTATTCAAAATTAATAGAAATCCAGAAGCCTAACCGTATAAATTTAATATAATCTTGTTGTTAAACATGTTTTCTATGTGTCTTCCAATCGGTTTGTTTCTAGGTTGTGTGGTTTTAGAGATATTTAATCTTTACTGCATGAAGATTGCTCACGGACATTGACAATGCATTGAGTGTGCCGGTACATGCAATGCAATACGTCCATTTTATTCAAAATTAATAGAAATGCAGAACCCTAACCTTATAAATTTAATATAATCGCTTCTTTGAATATGTTTTCTATATGTCTTCCAGTTCAGTTTGTGGCTAGGTGGTTTGGTTTAAGAGATATTTCACCTTTTCTCTATGAAGATTGCTCATAGCCATTGAGTTTGCAGTGTGACCGGATGTTGTCCTGCAGCCAAGCAGTATGCGCACTGACGTGCTGACGTCATATGAAATTGGTCAATAGGGTCCCTGACTTATGAACTGTTCTGTGTGTGGGAGAGGCGTGCATTCAGTTGGTTGTGGGTACGAATATAGTGTAGTAGTCTGTACATGAGCCCTACTACCACGCGGTAGCGGCGGAGACTACGCCGCGCACCTACGCAGTTACACTGAACTGCGCTAGGTGGTGGCAGACTGGCCACAGGGCAGACCCCAACTGGGCTGCCCAACTGACCCCAACCCCCAACCCCACCCAACCTATGGAGTCGATGTGGGATCTGGTGAGTCAGGGGGTGGGTCAGTCGACTGTTGACGCCACAGAGAGCAGATTGGTTCAATAAACCAAGTTGAAGCGTACTGTCATTGAATCTTGGCGTTCTTCCGTGTGTGCGTGGCAGTGTGGGAGTCGGAGGGCCGTGGGCCATTACACTAGCATGGAACAATGGAAGATAGGTATTTCTGGTTCTGTTGGGAGTCTCGGGATGCACTGAAGCTGCGTCCCCACAGTTTACGAAGCTGCGACGCTTCAGATTACGTGGCGAAAATTGGGGTTGATGTCACCGCGACGATGAGGCCGTTATTGACAGAGTAGACTGTATTAAATGTACAAACAAAAACAACAAAAACGATAGAAGTACTCGACATTGTTTTTGTTTATCTGCCACCGTCGTCACCAAGTAGGATGAGGAGGTGGGGGGGGGGGGGAGTGTAGGGTACCTGCATCACCACCAGCACTCCACTGACCGGAAGTGGGTGGGTGGACCGGGAGGCATTGTGGGAGGGAGCGTCTGCTGTCAGTCAATAAATAGTACGATGGGTGTTTTGTCCGACTAGCTGGAGTTTTCTGTGGAATGTCAGATGGTGCTGTAATTACTGTGTTTTCGTACACGCATCCACACACATCTACGCACATATAGACACCATACCCACACCCATACCCTCACCCAAATCCACACCCACACTCATACCCACATCGGTACCCGTAACCACACGTACCCACACCCACACCCACACTGAGTCATCACACACACTCATACTCATAGAACCTTAAGAAAACAACTAACATAGTAATAAGAATAGAACAAAAATACAATGCTGAGAGGGCCCCCCCCCCAAAACTAACATAGGCTACTAAACTACACCCACAACACTGACTATCTGTAACTGACAATGCAGACAACTCACATCACACTTATCAGCCAGCCACTGTTTCGTAAGACAACACCAAGATTGCCCTGGCCGCATTCAAATCAGCCTGGATACCGGGCTTGCATGCTATGACAGTATAATACTGCCTCAATATAGGATAAATAAATTTGTTTTTTTTTAAATACTCTATCACCGACACCCGACCATACACTCATACCCACACGCAAACTCACACCAACCCACTCACAGTCAGTCACACCCACACCCACTCACAGTCACACTCACACCCACACCCACTCACAGTCACACCCACATCACACCCACAACCCAGACCAGCACAAAGATGGCCCTGCTAAGTTCTCTCACCAAAAAAACAGTTCAATTTTTTTATTAAAAAAAAGAGTTGTTGATGTTATTTCAGTGTTGTTCTGTACATACAAAAAAAAACCACCTAGACTACTTTATACAGCATCAACTTATTTGAAACCCTTACTTTATTATGGCATTGCTGGGCAGAATTCGTAGAAGTACTGAAGAGTGTAGGTGAGCGATAATAGGGCAGGTTGTCTGTGGGCGACAATAGGGATAGTTTGACTAATGTGCCGTCACCTCAGTAATTAGCATAATCACCAGTATCAGGGAACCTCCTGCTAGACCCCACGTCAACTACTAGTGGGTGCGGTTGGGTTGTTTGTTGTTGTTTTACGTCCTAGCAACATCTAAGGTCATATCAGGACGGGTACCGACTTGTGACAGTGCGCACTCATGGCGACTTCATAGTGCTGTCCCACTGGGAAACCAGGCCACCAGCACCATGACCAGGTATCCACTCAGTCACATTATCCTGAGACACATGATCCTTGCCCTATCCTATAATGCCAGCGCCTGGCTAGGAAGCGACAAGTATCAATTTTAAAGTCATTGGTTTGACTCGACCGGGACTCTAACCCATGACCCCACGATCTACCAGCCCGGGAGACGGACGCTCTAACTCATTCGGCCATCCCGTCTGGTTGGGTGCGGTTGGCGGGTAGGGAGTAGGATGGGGTGAGGGTTTGGGAGGTAGATGTAGCTGGCATTGCCTAGACATTGGAACTTGTGTACAAACATTGCTATTATTATTATTAATTTCATTATTATCCTTGTCACAATTATCACAATATTTATCATGATAGTTATCATACCATTAACATTTTGATCATCACTACCATCTTATGTTAATGTATTGTCTTCGGCTCATTTAACAAATCGATGTCTGCATTCGGCTTTTACTCATCACTTGAAAAGTTGTGATAGACATGACTCAGGTGGCCGTATCCTCCAGGCGCTCGGCACAAATTATTTGCCGCTAGTTGAGAAACTGGCCGAATCTGCTGGAGCGCAGGCTTCCCATTGTGGAGTTGAATCCCAGCCGAGTCAATTCAATGACTTATCAAATTGATTACTAGTCGCTACCTAGCCCAACGGTAGGCATTACTAGGATAGGGAAAGGACTGGTTAGCTCAGTGACAGGATAATGTGACTTGAGTGGGAAATTGGATCATGGTGCCAGTGGCCTGGTCTCCCAGTGGGCCAGCACTATAAGGTCACCATGAGTGCGCGCTGTCACAAGTCGGTACTCGCCCCGATCTGACCTTAGATGTTGCAAGGACCCAACCTCCAACAAACCTGTGGGTGTGAGGTGCCCCCGGTGAAGCGTGGGAACGATTGGTGCCTGCCGGGGTGTGACGTGCAGGGGCCGGGTGTGACTTCGTCTTTGTTTGCGTCTCTGTGACGTCGTACCGGGACGCTGTGAGATAACTGTTAGCGCTGCCTTTACGCCAGGGGGCGCTGTGCGCATGCGTGGGTGGGTGGGGCTGAATTAACCGACACCTCCACCACCTGAAACCTAACCTGTAACACATGGTGTTTTTTTTCCCTTTCTTTTAGTATTTAGCGGGTGGGGCTGCTACAAAGATAAAAATGGGGTGGAATAGGGGGTTGTGGGCTCAACCGTCTGACCCCCGTCACACATGCGCACAGGGATGCACAGATACAGATACACACGTAGACACCTAGACATACACAGACACACACCTAGATACACATACACACATGTAACACCATGTAGACATACACAGACACACCCTAGACACACATACACACCCCTAGACATACACAGACACACATATAGACATACATAGACATACCCATAGAGACACAGCTACACACCTAGACACACAGAAAAATATCTAGACATATACATACACACATGATATAGACATACATAGACACCCCTAGAGACACAGATAGACACACACATTCACAAACACACACAGGGCTGCACAGAATTTTTTTTTTTTGTGTGGTCCATTTCAGTCATAGACAACTGGTCTTCCTCATTCCACTGCTGGTCGATAGAAAGCCCGAGCCTACACTTTTACCGACCCAAGGGATTTTTAACCTCCCACACCACATAGACATGGAATGAGAGCAACCGGCCTTTGATGACGCTGTAAGTTATACACAGCGGTGGAAATCCAAATTGGCAGAGAAGGGGGCATGGGGAATCGAACCGCATTGTTGCATATTTCTTTCGGTCGCTTTGGATCACAGTCCGCAGGATTTTTTAACATGCCCGTTTAAAGTGGGTTATGCGGAGGTTGTGGCGACTACTGATGTGAGACGAGTCGTCAACAGTGTGCCGGTGCATTGTGGGTAAGATTCCCACGCTTCGCCATACAGACAACGTTTAGTTGTATCGCAATGCATCACTGTATGTCATGTCGGCGGCAATTAGTTTATACGGGGCCTGAGAATATCGGGGAAATGGGGACAGGGGTTCTATGATAGAGCAACTACGAACGGTGCGGTGGCCGAATCGGTAGAGCACAGGCCTCGCATGCGGAAGATCGGTAGTTCGCGAGTTTGGTTCCCGGTCACGTCAAACCAATGACTTAAAAATGTATACTTGTCGCTTCCTAGCCTGGTGCTCGGCATTTTTAGGATATGGCATGGACTGGTTAGGTTGGTGTCAGGATAATATGACTGAGTGGGATATCGGGTCAAGGTGCCAGCGGCCTGATTTCCTGGTGGGGCAGCACTATAAAATCGCCATGAGTGCGTACTGGCACAAGTCGGTACTCGTCCTGATATTACCTTAGATGTTGCTAGGACATAAAACAAAAAACAAACAAACACAAACAAGTACGAACAGCAGTCCCCAGTTGTGCATCATTTTCCTTGCGGCAGGTCGCGGGTTCGAACCCTAGTCGAGTGAAACCACCAAGCCATTATTTATATTTATCATAGGGGTGAAATATCTTCGCGATTTCGAGGATTTCCGCGATTTTTGGTATTGACCTATTAACGTTCACAAAATGCCAATATATATGTATATGGCAGCTCCGTCCTAGATGACCATAGACGTTGGTAGGAGATAAAACACCAACAAACAATGTATGACAGCAATTGTTTTGTTCGAATCCTGTTCTTATATAATAACCTTAGATGTTGGTAGAACATAAAACCAAAACAAGTGAGTTAGACATGGGCGGCAACATAGTCAACACAAGCAGAGTTGAAACCTGGCTTTCTGCCTTTTCCCGTAATTCGCTGACATTGCTAATCCTAAAATGGCGTATTTTCGCGGAAATTCAGCCTGATTTCCGCGTTTTTTTGCCGGATGCCACTTTCATCCCTGTTGTCTTTGTTTGACCCCGCCACTTCCTGTTATCTAAACAATGGGGCTGAAACTCAATAAAACCAGATTGTACAATTTTGTACAACACACATAACGCAAAGAATCTGTAATATATATGAGCCTGTCTCAAAAGGTGATACCTCTTCTTTTTTTTCGTCCATTGTAACGATTGACACAAAAGAGCAGAGAAACGGTTACACTGAAAACACAAGGACATTTGCTTAAAATCAATATGTATTCTATTGGGATTATGAAACACCGTGTTCAAAACAAATCAGTTTATCCTGAGCAAATGCATAGCAAGATAGTATGTTGATCGTTACAATGGACAAAGTTGTGTCCCATTTTGCTTAGCACCTTTTGAGACAGTCTCATATATATATAGTGTGTGTGTGTATGTGTGTGTTGAGAGATTGAAGGAAGAAGACCTACTTTGACCTTAAAGGGACTATAGCATGACCTAAAGAACTTTCCTTATTCACAATTATTATGGGCAAATATGACTAGTTGTAATTTGCACAGCTAGAACCAATATATTCTCTGGGAGTTATTTAAGGGTTTAACCATAGTAAGGCTCGAGGGTCTCATGGTATCAGGGTGTCTAAAGCCATGTTCACACACGGGCGTTAAGTCGCCTCAACTAGTTCGCCTTGTCTAGTTTGGCTCACATTCGCCGTGTGGACGCTACGCTGAAGCGGATTAGGGCTAGTTTGCCTCATCTAGTTCGCTTCAAGTAAACCACGTCGCGAGGTAGCTTATATGAACCGAACTAGCTTAAGTCGGCCCAACTTCCTAATGTGAACGGTATCAGTTTACTTGAAGCGGCTTAAGCACGTCACAGTCGAGACCTGAGTTTGTTGACTTTCCGGTAAATTTGCTCTATGAAACTGCTAGCTGTGCACAGATATTTTTTTCATCATTTATTTTTAGGGTTTCACTGCCCAGCAGAAGTTTTGACCGTTCCAAAACAATACGATTCAGTCGAAACAGATCTAGGTCGAACCCACACTCTCTCATGCCGACGTTGACTAACCGAAACTGGCACTGGTTAGTATGGACTTGTTCATGCGCAGATATCGATTTCCGCCTTAAACCGCTCCGTGTGTGGACACGACACTAGTTCGCTTCATCTAATTCGCTTCATCTAAGTCGGCCTAAAGTTGTGGGTGTGAACACGGCTTAAGGCCAAACTTTGATACATTCAGCCGTAATGACTGTTCTCGGTGACATAGGCTAGGATATATTGCAGACTTGGAAAATAGTGCAAATCCTACCCTCATTTAAAGTAAGTTTGAATGTTTATGAGTATCCCTTATAGAAGCTATGTAACTTTTGTAAGGCTACCCTTCCCTGTGTGACGTCACAGAAGTACTAATAATAGTCACGTGTACTGGAGTCTAATGCTGCTGGAGAGACCAATCCCAACCTACTGGGTTCAAGCTCAAATAACCTGGTCTAAGTGTAATATTTCATTAAAGCTGCATAGTCCGATGAAAGCATCAAATTTTCTAAACCAAAACATTGACCTAGATTTGATCCTCCATATCTTATTCAGATATTGATACACTTATTAAAGTGGCACAGTCCGATGGTTTTGAATTTCTGTATTTTTTCTGAGATAAATATATTAGATCGATCACTAGTATCTACTTTACATTAGTTCAAAGTTACTTTTATTTTAAATGGTAAACCTTTGAGATATTTTGAGTGCAAACATGGAAAATTAGTTTTGGCAAGCACACCAAAACTCTGACACCATAGACTTCTGCAGTAACAGGTTCTGTTAAATTGACTCAGTATTATTGCCATGTATGCAGAAACAAATGCTTAATAAGTGCATCAGTATCTAAGTTAGATATGTAAAATCAAATCTAGATAATTGTTTTGGTTTCGAAAATTTGCTACTTCATCGGACTATGCAACTTTAAGCATTTGTTCCGACATATCTTAGTAAGGCGTAATCGCTGCTTCAGTCCTGCACTGAGGGACCAGCGGAACTGTGAGTGTGAGTGCCCGGATTGCTACAATAAAACCATGTTCCTAGGGTAGAGACAGTGCGAGTTGAAATATGCCTTTATTATCCGCTAGGTGGCTTCATTAGACGCTCGCCACACTGCCACGCCCGGCCCCTCCCCCTACTTAAAACGCGCCCTCAAATAAATATTTTGACACCTATTTTTATCAAATCAGCAATCACCCCCCCCCCCCCCCCCCCCCCCCCCCCCACCACACACACACACACACGGTCCCACCACCATGTCATTGAAATCCGAATCTTGGTAATCTTGGATGCGATAATCCAAAGATAATACCACCCCTACCCAAGCCCTAACGCCCCCATATTTGACCTTTACCTTTTCTGGCAAAACACCCAAGGTCAGAAGGGCAGTTCAATTGACCTTAGATGACGTGAACGGTGGGGATGGGTCGAGTGAGGGTCATCGCGATGGTTTGTGTGTGTGTGTTTGTGTTTTGCTTGTGTGTGTGTGGGTGGTTGGGAAGCAGGGGATGGTGGGGTGATAAGGTTTGGAGGAGAGGAAGGGGTTTGTTCATAGATTTGTGGGATTAAATGGGGCGATAATAAAGGAAATGGTGAGTGTCACGGGTGGGTGTGAGCGTGGGCGATGATAGAGGGAGATGGGCTATGAATTGTGGGCTGACAAGGGCTGATGAGAGTCCATTATATCGGTGCCATCGGGCTTGTCATCGGTCAGCGTCCACTAGGAAGGCTGACCCACCTCCCCATCCCCCCGAACGCACACCTCCCCCGAACACACACCTCCCCCCCCCCCTTTCCAAACGCGCACGCGCATACGCACACGCACACGCGCATCCTCCCCCTCCTGGAATACTGTTTGTGTGCGGAGATAATTGGCTCCATTGACACGGCCGGGTGCTGCCTGTTGACCGCATCGCATTAAATAGGAGTAGAGAATGCACTGGTTAGTTTCTAGGCAGGTTGAGGGGTGGAGGTGGTGGGAGCTTAGATATGGTGAATGTGGGTGTGGGTGTGGGGGGTGGGGGTGAATCTCGCAGGCAAACCCACAGACTGATTACTAGATGCGGAACTTGAAAAACAAATCATAATCTATATAAATAAAATGTGCGTGTGTTATGGTGCCGGCGGCCTGGACTCCCAGTAGGGCAGCACTATAAAGTCGCCATGAGTGTGCACTGTCGCACACTCATGACGACTTTATAGTGTTACAAGTCAGTACCCGCTCTGATATGACCTATGATGTTGCCTGGACGTAAAACTCTAACAACCAACTCATAAACACTGTGGCGAGGATGGTGTGATGGTGGAACCAGACGGGATGGCCGAATGAGTTAGAGCATCCGTCTCCCGTGTTGGAAGATCGTGGGTTGGAACCCTGGTTGAGTCAAACCAATGACGTAAAAATTGGTACTTGTCACTTCCTAGCCAGGTGCTCTGCATTATTAGGATAGGGCAAGGACTGGTCTGCTCAGTGTCAGGATAATGTGACTGAGTGGGATATCAGGTCATGGTGCTGGTGGCGTGGTCTTCCAGTGGGGCGGCACTATAAAGTCGCCATGAGTGCGCACTGTCACGAGTCGGTACGGGGTATGATATGATCTTAGATGTTGATAGGACGTAAAACAACAGCAACAACGGCAACTGGTGATGGTGGGGGTGATCGGGGGATTAGATTTAGGGATGGGGTGGGATTATTTTGGGGTGGGGAGGGATTATTGGGGATGGGGTGGGGGGGGGCTGGGGGTTACGCGTCACTGGTTCTTCTGTGCACGAGGAAGTTGGCCGGACAATGGGTGCTCAGTCGGTGGTGACACTTGTATTGTGTGACAGTGACCGGGACGGTGGTCAAGGAGACGCGCGGTGGCACTGTCACTGCCACTGTCACTGCCACGGGATGGACACTTGTTGTCACGGTATTAACTTGTTGTCAGCTGGGAACAAGTGCACTCAGCCACACATGGACAGACACACTCATATATCTCTCTCTCATCAAATAGTTATCGCTGCCTCTGTTTATGTTAGCAATCCTACATGCATTTAAATTATCCCACAAAATGTATTGTAATTATGCTTATATTATTTTGTGCTATAGTGAAAATATGAAAATTTGCATTTCGACACCATGCATCTACCCAAACCTTTTTTCCAACTTTTTTTCTTGTATGACACAATCTTTTGTTCTTCACTGTAATCAATACAACCTTGTTTGAATTTATTGTGTGTGCCAAAATGATGTGTGTTAAAATGACGTTATGCATGGACGTTACACCATTAATTTTAACGATTTTCTCAATTTGTATGAGATCTAAATAAAAATCTGAACTGTTTGTTCAACTCTGACATGTGAAGAGTTCAGGCGCAAAACCATGTAAACGCCAATCCAAAAATGTAGTTTAAATAACAGGTTTTTACCTGAAAATGATTTGAATTCTCACTAATTCCACTTTCCATATGATCATATGGTGATGGAGGAATGAACAAAAAAAGTAGGAAAAAAAGTAGGTTTGATTCCAATGTCCATTTATGGATTTGCGTTTACCCGGTTTTGCACCTGAACTCTTCATGTGCACAACATTCATTTGAACACGAATTCTGTTGTTATTCTATCGTATATCTAGTGCCATGTGTAGTATCAACAAGGATCAATTTTATTCACATTAACATTTTTAAAAGAAAGAAAGAAAAAGAACCTGTTGGATTTCAATCTGACCAGAGCCAGTGTATGTACAGGGCTACGCAGGGCATTGGTGGGGCCTATATGTGTCACCCCCCCTCCCACACCCCCGCCCCTATATGTGTCATTTTGGTAGGATGTAAGGTCCCAACAAACAAACAGGGATGAAAGATCTCCGCGGTTTCGCGGATTTCCGCGATTTTTAAAAATTAAACAAAATCCCCCAAAATGGGATCTATATGACACAGTTGGGTGGTTCGAATCCCGTTCTTATATGACCTTAGATGTGGCTAGAACATAAAACCTAAGCAAGAAAGTGTTAGGTATGGGCGATATTACAATCACAACAAGGCTAGTTGAAACCTGACTTCCGGTATTTTTCCGCGATTCCCTGACAGTGTTAAGTCTATGGGAGAAGATCGACGTTATCGCGGAAATTCGCCGTCGGTGTAATAATTTTGGCTTGGTTTCAGCGGTTTTTGCTGGATACCACTTTCATCCCTGAACAAATAAAGCAAACAAAAACAACAAAATATGTCGTAGCCATTAAGTGTCTGCTAGCTCCATGTGAATAGGGATGGGGGAGGGGGCTGTCACGTGACTGAATAAATTACCACAGGCTCGCCTGCCAATCACCTCTCCATGAAAAGCTCTTTATGACTGCAGTCAATGATCGAATGTGTGTATGTGTGTGTGTGTGTGTGTAAGTGGGAGTCGGGGTAGATTGGGGACATTATCAATCATGTATGAGTTTGTAGCAGAAGCACCCTACTAACTAGATACAAGATTCACCCCGTACTGCTGCAGTAGGGGTGCAAACCAACCCTATGTAAAAGCTGTCAAAAAAACGGGTCAATGAATTGAGAGCCTAATTTCACAATCTAAGAAGCAACATTTATTCTTTGTATATGTCTTATTGATAGCCCGCTACCTTTGAGTTGAAAAATATAATATAATATCTCGTTTAATGCAATTTAAAAGTAAAATCGACGGCGTTCTGCAGCCGCCATCTTGTCTTTTTGCATTCTCTCCCATTTCACCAACTCTGTGCCTATATGGGTAGCCATTTGATACTGGAGCCACAGTTTCTAGGTCATGTTCCATACTAAAGCTATTTTCGCCCGTATTTAGACTACGTTGTCATTCACCTGTGTACTACAAGTACCGGGTGAATCATTTATCTAGTCCTGATGTAGATAAAAGATTCACCCGATACTTGTAGTACACGGGTGAATGACAACATAGTCTAAATACGGGCGAAAATAGCGTTAGTATGGAACAACAAGTAGAATGCTTGGCACCAGTGTCAAATGGTTACTTATATCAGCACAGAGTTGGTGAAATGGGAGAGAATGCAAAAAGACAACATGGCGGCCAGAGAACGCCATCGATTTCACTTTTAAATTGCATTAAAGTATATGTTTTATTATATTTTCCAACTCAAAAGTAGCGGGTAAACATGAAGACATATACAAATAATAAATGTTGCTTCTTAGATTGTGAAATTAGGCTCTCATAAAGACTCAATTCATTAGCCAGATTTTTCGACCGTTTTTATATAAGGCTGGTTTTCACCCGTGTACTGGAAGTACGGGGTGAATCTTTTATCTAGTCCTGATGGTGATATGGGGGGGGGGGGGGGGTACGAGGGGGGGTGTTGATGGCGGCGGTGCACAATCGGTTAGCACCGTGCCCGCTGGTACCCGCAGATCGATGTAAGTACGGGCTGAAACAGCGGGCGTGGGAACCAGCGACGGCGCGTCCCAGCAGTAAAGGCCATGTTGTTGTACGTGCACAGCGGGAGGCGCGGGTACCAGCGCAGCCTACTGTATCATTACCTGATTACCCACATTGGCCAGGTATTACGGCCGCTCCACCTGTAACCATGGGAACAGCCGGAGCGACGCCGGAGATTCTACGGACAGATAGGATATGATAGTGCGTCACCATCGGCAGTTCTCGCGAGATCTGGTTGTTATGTCTGAGATTGCGCCTGTGTGGCAGTTTATAATCTCAGCGTGTTTAGATTCTACGCTCGGGGTTCTACACATGCACCAAAATCGAACGGCATTTCAGCGTATTCGATTAATCAACTCGGGTGACCCTAGCAACTTTTTGACGCACAAATGTGACATCATCGCTGCTAGCCAACCCCAGCCAAGAGGTTGGTCAGACTTTTTGCACAAGGGACGTGTTTTTGTCAACTCCACTCGCGGTGTTCTATTTGAATTTCTAGCACTGGGTTTTATTATCTGATGTCATGCAGAGAACTTCTGTGGCGTCAGGAGACTTATTCGGATGTCAGTCCATACTGACTGACACTCATTATTAAACTGTGTTGATTTTAGGATCTTGCACCAACAATTTTACAAAGCAAACAGTATGCAGAGAAGGAAAGAGAACTATTCTGTGACATCAGACAGAGCTATTTTGTTACCAAATCAACTGGTACAGTTTACCATAAAGCCAACAATGTTCCCAGTAGCTATGCATAATCAAGAGACACTTACTGGAGGCATGTTACTGTAAAAGCGTCAGTGTTCCCAGTCGATATCCCCGTGAGATTGATGTTATATCAGTCGCAATAGGCACTTTGTTATGCCCGGTACACACCTAGCGTATACGATCGTTTTCCCCGCACCCACCTAGCGTATACGACCTAAAACTACCCAAAAATCGTGAGGTGTGCACTCCCCTAGCACACCTACCGATTGCGATTCACGACTAAAACTCATTTTTAGGGCTAAAACGGTAGGTGTGCGCTAGCACTACGATTGCGATTCCCGATTCGAAAAATGAATCGGCCCGACTTCAGTTTTAAGCTGATCGGGAGTCCTATGCGTGAATCCTATACGCTATGTGTGTACATGGCATAAGACAGTCATTAAATGCACCCACTGATAGGTTCTTTTGACTCTGTAACTATGATTATACATTCATAGGCTCTTTTGATTATATTGATAGGCTCTTTCATAGCTATGGTAGCATATTGATAGCATCTGATCATTCTGTAGCTATGGTAACACATTGATAGGATCTTTTCATTCTTTAGGTATGGTAACACATTGGTAGGCTCTTTTCATTCTGTAGCTATGGTAACACAATGGTCGGCTCTTTTCATTATGTAGCTATGCTATCACATTGATAGGATCTTTGCATTCTGTAGCCGTGGTAATACATTGGTCGGCTCTTTTCATTCTGTAGCTATGATAGCACATTGATAGGCTCTTTTCATTTCGTAGCTATTGTAACACATTGATAGCCTCTTGGATATGTAGCTATTGTAACACAGTGATGGGAACTTTTGATTCTGTTGCTATTGTAACACATTGATAATGATAGCTACTTTTGATTCTGTAGCTATTGTAACACATTGATAATGATAGCCACTTTTGATTCTGTAGCTATTGTAAAACATTGATAATGATAGCCACATTTGATTCTGTAGCTATTGTAACACATTGATAGCTTCTTTTGATTCTGTAGCTATTGTAACACATTGATAAGGATAGCCACTTTTGATTCTGTAGCTATTGTAATACATTGATAGGTTCTTTTGATTCTCTAGCTATTGTAGCACATTGATAGGCTCTTTTTATTCTGTAGCTATTGTAAAACATTGATAATGATAGCCACATTTGATTCTGTAGCTATGGTAACACATTGATAGGCTCTTTTGATTCTGTAGCTATTGTAACACATTGATAGGCTCTTTTGATTTTTTAGCTATTGTAACACATTGATAAGGATAGCATCTTTTGATTCTTTAGCTATTGTAACACATTGATAGCTTCTTTTGATTCTGTAGCTATTGTAACACATTGACAGTAATAGTACGATTGGTATCATTAGAAAGGGAATCAAATTGTCTATCTATGCATACCAAATCTTATTCGGTTTTAAATATTTTTTAATTCAGTAAATGGGTTCTAAACTTTCGAAATAATTTAAATTGCAGAATTTGATCTGATTGACCTTTTTGACCTCTGTCAAATAATATATGGATGAAAAGCTGAGGTCATTGCGCTTCTTTTGTCACCATCCATGACTTTCTATGTGCAAGGAAGCGCGAGCCGATTAAAAATACCCTGTTTTCAGAGTCAGTTTCATTGACACCAGTAATGGAGGAATATTCACTAAAAACACTCATCATACAAATGGACTTTACAGTTGCATACTCTGATGGTTTTGAATTTCTCAGATTTTTCTGAGATAAATCTATTAAATTGATTGTTGTTATCTACATTACTTTAGTTTGAAGTAATTTTTAATTTAAATGGTAAAGTTTTGAGATATTTTGAGTGCAAACATGGAAAATTAGTTTTGGCAAGCTTGCCAAAACTCTGACACCATAGACTTCTGCAGTAACAGGTTCTGTTAAATTGACTCAGTATTGCCTTCTACGCAGAAGCAAATGCTTAATAAGTGCATCAGTATCTAAGTTAGATATGTAAGATCAAATCTAGATAATTGGTTTGGTTTTGAAAATTTGATATTTCATTGGACTATGCAGCTTTAAGTACAAACATACTACATATTCAATCAAACAAGAACATCGAATAGCACATATGTTGATCTACTAGGTTATGAAATTTCATCAAAATCAAATACATACAGAAATAATAGTTACAAGCAAGTGAAAATTGATGAACACTGATGCCGGTACATATTGATAGCCGCTTTTCATTCTGTAACTATTGTAACACATCGATATGCTCTTTTCATGGTGGAACTATTGTACCACATTGCTATGCTCTTTTCATTCTGTAGCTATGGTAACACAGGCGGAAGCAACGCCAGCCATTGCTCCGGCGCTATGACTCAGTATGAGAAAATCAGAAGCGTATAACACCTATGACCTCTCATGATCAGAGGTCAATGCTAAGCAAGCCTAGACTCTGGGAGTTGAACTAATTCCCACGGATACACTTTTAAAGAAGGGTGACGAATTTGAAAGTGTAGCAATTAAAGCTTCTGTCATTATAGCGAGTTTTGGTACATTATATTAAAGGGCACATTCCTTACACGTGGCATGCGGTATGCGAATGTGACAAAAAATCGAAACGCCTTGAAGTCAATGGACTACATTCCTTACACGCGGTATGCAAATGCGAATGCGTCAACTCGATTAGTCCCTGTAGCGATCGGTGCGGAATGCGGGGTGCGAATAGAAACGTCAGTCGCACTTGTCCATTAGTTTTAGACGAGGAGAGGCGACTGAGCATTACGGAATGGTCACACCCAAGGGTGCAGAGGGGAAACATATGGTAGTGGTGGTGGTGGGGTTCAGTCAGTCGCACTTGTCCATTAATTTTAGACGAGGAGAGGCGACTGAGCATTATGGGACGCTTATCTATAATTTGCTAATTATAAAGGTAGGAACCCCCATGTGACGTACCAAGAGGTACATCGATATAAATGCATTATTAGGTTATATACAGTGCAGTATTGAGTATACTTGTTTATTTTTATTTCTTAAATATAGCCACATGCCGCGTGTAAGGAATCATGCCATTCGCATGCCGTATACCACATACCGCGTGTAAGGAATCCGCCCTTTATGGTGTATCACAATGTATCAGAAGTAATCCTGTAATCCCATGAGGAGGTCCAATTAGGCTGTGTGGGATATGATATAATATGATCTAATGTGTGTGTACTGCGACATAATGTGATGTAGAATGGTACATTATGATATTGTATGATAAATATGATACAATATATGATATGACACAACATGATACAGCATGATACAATATGATGCAATATAATACAATACGATTCAATACGACACAATACGATACAATATGACACAATATGATACAGTATATGATCATCATCATGCTGTCGGTTGCGATGCGACAAAGACTGCTTTCATTACTTGACTGCCACTCTCCATTTAGCTCTATGCTGTGAGAGTGATGTCCATGAGTCGGTCTTAAAGTTGCATAGTCCGATGGTTTTGAATTTTTGTATTTTTTCTGAGATAAATATATTAGATCGATCACTAGTATCTACTTTACATTAGTTCAAAGTTACTTTTATCTTAATTGGTAAATGGTAAACTTTTTTAGATATTTGAGTGCAAACATGAAAAATTAGACTGCTGCAGTAACAGGCTCTGTTAAATTGACTCAGTATTGCCTTCTATGCAGAAACAAATGCTTAATAAGTGCATCAGTATCTAAGTTAGATATGTCAAATCAAATCTAGATAATTGGTTTGGTTTTGAAAATTTGATATTTCATCGGACTATGCAGCTTTAATGTTTCTCAGCTTCAGGTTTCTCTTGATGGTATCCTTGAACCTGTAATCAGAAGACAGTTGAGAATAGAGGATCTGCTTTGGTAGCCTGTCTGATGAGGTGTCCAGTCCACCGGAGATTCTTTTTAATCAGAAGATCTTCCATAGAGGGCAGCCCCGTCCATTCGAGTATTCATGACCATATGATATGATATATATAAATTATAAGGATGAGCTGAGAAGGAAAACTACCAGTTATTTTAATCGCTCTTTTCTGATTCTATCTATCTATCTATCTATCTATCTATCTATCTATATAACTATCCATGCAGCCCACACACATCCATCCAACCAATCCATCCAACCAACCACCAATCCATCCATCCATTACCAAAACACCAATCGATCCATCAATCCATCCATCACTCCAATCCATCCATCAATCCATCAACAAACCAACCAACCAATCCATCCATCCATCCATCCCTCTATCCGTCCAGATAAGACCCTATTCTTTCTGCTCTCGCCTACCTGGCAGGCCTTTTGAAATTATAAACCCACTCGACCGTGATCGTGGACCACAACCCTCCGGCCAAGGTCAACTAGTCCGGAGCCCCGGGCCTTTTAGTTAGCCTATGGGCATGGCAAGGTCATCTGAAGGTCACGTTCTCGAGGAGGCTGGCGATATGAAGCCGCCTTTGATTGGCGCATTCAGCGCTGCGGGATGCTGGCCAGGTCTGTCCGGAGAGGTCAGCTTCAAGGTCACACAGGTCATGGGGACGCTGGGGGGGTTGGGGTGGGGCTTCCCGCCGCCAAGGGGAGGGCTGGTCGGCAGTGACCTTTGCGAGGGACCTCACCCTTGGTGGTCAGCGTTCCGCTCCTGTCCTCACCGGTTGGATGACTGATCGGAGATGGCGTGGGTGTAGGGGCGAGGGCTGCAGGGTGTGTGTGTGGGGGGGGGGGGGGGTTCTCGCCCGTCAGCTGGGGCATGGTCGCGTTTTGTACCTGGTGTGTGTGTGACCACGTGACAGTGTGGTGACCAATGGGCGTGCCCACCCCTCATGCCAGTGGTTGGTTGTTGGGGGTGGGGTGCGGGCAGAGGGCACTGTCCCCTTGGGGTGTACACAGTTCCTAAATTCCTAATTCTAGCCTGACCACTGCCCCGTCCATAGATGAGTGTTACAGGCAATATTTAGGAGGATTGGAGGGGGGGGGGGGGGGCTCTGAACCATAGTTCTCCATTCTCTCCTCTCCTCTCCTCTCCTCTCCTCTCCTCTCCTCTCCTCTCCTCTCCTCTCCCTCCTCCTCCTCCTCTCCTCTCCTCCCCTCCTCTCCCTCTCCTCTCCCCTCCCCTCCCCTCCCCTCCCCTCCCTCCCTCCCCTCCCCTCCCCTCCCCTCCCCTCCTCCCTCCTCCTCCCCTCCTCCTCCCCTCCGCTCCCCTCCCCCTCCCCTCCCCTCCCGTCTTGTCCTGTCTCATCCTGTCTTATCCTGTCTTATCCTCTTCCACTTGCGTACACAATGCCAGTTTGGGACAGTGTGTGCTCCAACAGAGCAAATCACAAGACACCTCTAGTAAATAAATGTCTGTTTTTAGCTTTCCGAATAAAGGGCATCACTACCTTAGTCGTCAGGCCTCGTTTGGCTTGTGTTTACGCCGGAGTGGGTTATTTTAGGGAAATGTCGCCACTGCCTCATCCAGTTAGAGTAGAGCAAACGCAGCCATTTACCGGTGTAGAAATGGCATTCTGCTCATGTTCAGCGCGTGTAGCCACCCTGATGCATACACCAGGACGAGATAGCTGAATGGGTAGAGCGTCCGCCTCCAATGGTGTAGAGCATGGGTTCGTCACCCCGCTGAGTCAAACTAGACCTAGAATTGTAGTATATGGGAGCATCATATCTATCACCATCGCCAACACCATCACCAACACCAACAGTAACAATAGCACCACCATCACACAATCAGTAACACCATCACACTAACAGTAACACCACCATCACACCATCATCAACACTAACAGTAACACCACCAACACTAACAGCAACACCATCACACCAACACTAACAGTAACACCAACAGTAACACTAACAGTAACACCACCATCACACCATCCCCAATGCTAACAGTAACACCACCATCACACCAACGCTAACAGTAACACCACTATCACCCATCACACCAACACTAACAGTAACACCACCATCACCAACATCAACACTAACAGTAACACTGACAGTAACACCACCATCACACCAACACTAACAGTAACACCACACTCACAAAATCACCCATCACACAATCACCAACACTAACGGTAACACCACCATCACACCATCACCAACACTAACACAGTAACAGTAACATCACCAACACTAACACAGTAACAGTAACATCACCAACACTAACACAGTAACAGTAACACCACCATCACCAACACCAACACAGTAACAGTACCACCACCATCACACCATCACTAACACTAGTAACAGTAACAATACTTAGACCCGCACAATCACAACAATCACCCATCACACAATCACCAACACTAACAGTAACACCAACACTAACAGTTCCACCACCATCACACCATCATTAACAGTAACACTAACACTAACAGTACCACCAACACTAACAGTACCACCACCATCACACCATCACCAGCCTCACCGGGTACAAGAAGCAACGGGAATGCACCATATGCTGGTGTTTCTGCATTGAATTGTGTCAGAGGCTGAGCGGGCGCCACAGGCAGATGGACAGATAAGCAGACAGATAAGCGAATCCTCTTCGCTCGGCGCGATGTCGGGGAGAGATAGGGTCTGGTCTGTAAGATTTACACCCGTCACCGGATGAACGCAGCTCGCCGCGGTGCATTGTGGGTGTAGACAATGAGGGCGGGGCAACGCAACACCAACACCCACACCCACAGGCGCATCCACACACACTCACACTTACACACACACACACACAGACATACTCACATACTCACACTTACAGTTTACACACACTCACCCACCCGTCCTGATATGGATGTTGCTAGGAAGTAAAACAACAAACAAACAATACTCACCCACACACTGACACTCACCCACAATTACATTCTCACTCACACATACACACACACACTGACACTCACCCACAGTTAAATTCCCACTCACATAAGCCGTGTTTACACGGGAAATTGTGAAGCGATTTATGCAAATGGATTTATATGAAGCGATGTAGTGGCGCGTTTACACGAGCGAGTTTGAAAGTGTGTCGGCGACCGGGAACCAGCAGCCTTAGTGTTGTGCCTGTAGCCGGCGAGCACTGCTATTTGTTTAGTTTACACTCGTCGATTCGACGCTGATGTAGCTGCTACGTTAATATCGCTTGGAATTTAAGGTTAATTTAATTAAATTTCATTATTTGAGTATGTAATTCTGTTAATTATGATCGCATTCACTAGATTTCAGCCTAATCGGGCCCTAACACTGCCGGGCACCAGCGATTAGTTACAGCTGAGCCTGTAGCCGGTGAGCACTACTATTTTACACTATCGCCACCCAGGAACCAGCTGAATCGCTTCATCTATACTACCTCGCGAGGTGGTTTACAGTTACCGATTTATATGAATCGATTCAGCCCTAAAACGCCTCAGAGTCGCGTTTACACGGCAAATGTGAGTCGATCTAGGCAAGTCGTTTCATATGAGGCGTTTTAAATCGCCCGTGTAAACAGGGCTATATTCACACTCTCACTGACATTCAGCGACATGTTACACCCTCACTCACACTTGGAAACGCACTCAAATGCCCACTCCCACTCACTCACAAACACTCAGTCACACAGACATGAATTTTTGTGTGTTTTTTTTGGTCCATTAATAGTTTAAGCAGGGTAAATTTCAGTCATAGACGACTGGTCTTCCTCATTCCACTGCTGGTCGATAGAAAGCCCAAGCCTACACTTTTACCGACCCAAGGGATTTTTAACCTCCCACACCACATAGACATGGCATGAGAGCAACCGGCCTTTGATGACGCTGTAAGTTATACACAGCGGTGGAAATCCAAATTGGCAGAGCTGGGAGCACGGGGAATCGAACCGCCGACCATCAGATTAGGAGTCTGACCTAGAAAAGAGTCAGACACTCTAACCACTCCGCCACAGAGAACTCCGTCACACTCACTCACTGACATTCACACCCACTCGCACCCACAGTCACACCCACATTAACATACCCATACACTGACATGCACATACACACATACACGTACCCACTTACACACATCTGTCCGTCCTGATATGACCTTAGATGTTGCTAGGACGTAAAACAACAACAAACAAACAAACACACATCTGTCCCACACTCACACTCTCACTAGAGCCGTGTTTACACGGGCAATTGTTAAGCGAATTAGACAAAGCGATTTATATGAAGCGAAGTAGTCGCGCGTTTACACACGGAGCGGTTTAAGGCGGAAATCGATATCTGCGCATGAGCAAGTCCAGACTAACCAGTGCCAGTTTCGGTTAGTCAACGTCGCCACGAGAGAGTGTGGGTTCGACCTAGATCTGTTTCGACCTAGATCTGTTTCGACTGAATCGTATTGTTTTGGAATGGTCAAAACTTCTGCTGGGCAGTGAAACCCTAAAAATAAATGATGAAAAAAATATCTGTGCACAGCTAGCAGTTTCATAGAACAAATTTACAGGAAAGTCAACAAACTCAGGTCTCGACTGTGACATCCTTAAGCCACCGTATCTAAACCGCTACCGTTTACACAGGCAATATGGGCCGACTTAAGCTAGTTCACTTCATATAAACTACCTCGCGAGGCGGTTTACATAAAGTGAATCATATGAATCGAATCAGCCCTAATCTGCATCAGTGGCGTGTTTACACGGGGAATGTGAGGCGAACTAGGCAAGGCGCATTATTTGAGCCGTTTTAATTCGCCCGTGTAAACACGGTTATAGTCACACCGACACTCACTCCAAAGCCGTGTTTACACGGGGAATTGTGAAGCGAATTAGGCAAAGCGATTTATATGAAGCGAAGTAGTGGCCTGTTTACACTAGTGAGTTTGAAAGTGTGTCGGCAACCGGGAAACAGCAGCCTTAGGTCCGCCTGTAGCCGGCGAGCACCGCTATTTTACACTATCGCCGCCCGGGAACCAGCGGAATCGCTTCATATAAACTACCTGGCAAGGTGGTTTACATAAAGTGAATCATGTGAAGCGAATCAGCCCTAATCCGCCTCAGAGTCCTGTTTACACGGCGAATCTGAGGCGAACTAGGCAAGGCGCATTATATGAGCCGTTTTAACTCGCCCGTGTAAACACGGCTCAACACTCACCGCCGTACCCACACCCCTCCACTTCTATACCGACACTCCTACTCCCACGTAGACACACTCCCACATGCACACCCACACCCACGATGCCCTGAGGATAGGGCAGGGTAGTTAGTGGATAAAAGATTCACCCCGTACTTCCAGTACAGGGGTGAACGTCAACGTAGTCTAAATACGGGTGAAAATAGCTTTAGTATGGCACACTAAGTAGAAAGCCTGGCACCAGGGTCAAATGGTTACTTATATCATCACAGAGTTGGTGAAATGGGAGAAAATGCAAAAGGACAAGATGGCGGCCAGAGAACGCCGTCGATTTCACTTTTAAATTGCATTAAAGTATATGTTTTATTATATTTTCCAACTCAAAAGTAGCGGGTAAATATGAAGACGTACATAAAGAATATATTGTGCGTCTTAAATTAAGAATTTACCAGCTCAGGTAATTAACCCAGCATGTCAAAATTCTTCGCCAGCTTTTCTAATGGGTTGGTTTTCACCCTTGTACTGTAAGTACGGGGTGAATCTTTTATCCAGGTAGTTAGTGGATGAGATACAGTAGTAATTCAACAACTTCCCCATCTCCTGATTCTACTTCTGAATGTATCCAGATGAGAGACACATTTACTCATCATCACCAACCTATCTAGGAGTGTGGTGTTTCTTTGTGTGGTAAGTCTGCTTGAAAAGCTTTGAAAATAAGAAAAAATAGGGTGATTTATAAACAACAATTAGCGTAAATATATATTCGGGGACTGATTTTAATTATAACAAACTAGTGGCACCAACGAAAATAGGCTCATTTCTAATAACAATAATAGCAAAACAAGCCGTGTCTTTTATGTAATTTCTAGCAACAGATTGACAGCGGATTTATATGCTATTTGTAGCAGCAGCAAAACAGACTACCGCCTAGATAAAAGATTCACAATTGTAGTACACGGGTGAACGACAACATAGTGTAAATACGGGCGAAAATAGCTTTAGTATGGAACATGAATTAGAAACTGTGGTTCCAGGATCAAATGGCTACATATATAGGCACAGAGTTGGTGAAATGTGCGAGAATGCAAAAAGACAAGATGGCGGCGCTAGAACGCCATCGATTTCACTTTTAAATCTTATTAAACTAGATATTTTATTATATTTTTCAACTCAAAGGTACCGGGTAAAGATGAAGACATATACAAAGAATAAATATGCTTCATAGATTGTGAAATTAGGCTCTCATAAAGACTCAGTTCATTAGCCCGATTTTTCGACCCTTTTTATATAAGGCTGGTCTTCACCTTTGTACTGCGAGTACCGGGTGAATCCTTTATCTAACTGGCACTGTGTTTTGTGTGGTTTGTAACACATACCATCAAGCGGAGAAAAAAAATGTGTACCACAGACTAGGACTGTAAACAAAAAAAGGGCGGGAGGATTTGTAACAACATCAGATATTTATTTTTATTTGTGTTTATGTGAGGTGGGTGATTTGTAACATTATCATCAGGCCAACGGCGTAAAATAAAACATAGCCGTCGGTTCCTGTAGAACTGCGACTCTGGCGCCACTCAGCGGCAAGTGGCCGAACTAGACAATAGCGGCGATGAGGTGTCACTACGGTAAATACAGTGTTGGGACGGGGTGGGGCGTCTGCATGGGACTACTACTAGTGGGGCTGGGTGGAGGTGGTGGTGGGGGAGGGGGCGGTTACTGTGAGTGGAGACAGGGAGTGAGAAATGAGGACGGCGGTGGGTGATTTGTGGGAGGGTGTGTTAGTCCCATAAAGGTACTCTAAACTGCATTTATCTCTCACGTAGAGCGGACTAATTGTGGGTGGGTTTTTATCAGAATCACATCTGATCGCAAACTGGACCCTGATTAGCCGGCAATGTCTGGGGCATTGGTGCTATTGGAGGGTGGTTGGGCTAGGGCTGGGGGCTGGGGGGGGGGGGGGGGGGGGGGGTTAAGGCAGGAAGAGTATGGTAACGTGGGAGTATCACTGGTGTACCAATCCTGACTTCCGGTACTGTATACTAACTAATGGGCCTGTCACACTACGACGCTTCTCTCCAACGCGCGTCGACGTGTGCCCGGATTTGGCGAAAAGTCGGGAAGCGTTACGCGTACGTTAGGTGCACGTCGGTACATTATTCTGGATGTTGACGGTCGGCGGACAACGTCGGCGCGTGTAATTGGTCGCTGAATGTTTTTAACATGTCAAAAAACGGCGATGCGCGACAACGCGCGTGAACGTGTCGTTTCGGACGTTACGGGAATGTTAGGCGACGTCGCGATTCGTTGGACGCGCCGGAAGAACAACATCTGCAGGAAGAACAACATCTAAGGTCATATGAAGACGTCGCGCCCAACTTTTTTATTTATTTTTCCTCATGCGTTGACACCCATTGACCGTGCGCGAATAATGCGCCGTGCTGACGCCGATATTTTTCCCCAAACCGCCGAAAAGTTGGACGTGTCTCGACGCGTAGAAGATATTTTCCGCGCTGACGGTGCGCCGGCGAGAAGCGTCGTAGTGTGACAGGGCCATAATGCCAAGGATAGTGTTATCACCATGCCAATGACCGATTAGTACAGCCTGTTCGGAGAGTGTTCTGCTGCAATTATTGTGGCTATTATCGCCCACCTCACCATTGATTCCCGCTCCTCCCCCCAACCCCTCTATTGTCACTTTCATCCCTGATTATAATAAGCCAGTTTCATTAACAAATTGTGCGAAATCATTTTACTGAGTGCTAAACCCAGGCTGTGCCTTTTGTTTACTTGCAGGTTTCCAAGGCACTGACTGTCAAATCAACATAGACGACTGTGTGAATAATGAGTGCATGAATGGAGGGCAGTGCATTGACAAGATCAACTCCTACCAGTGTTCGTGTCCAGCAGAATGGAAGGGTGAGTAGGCCTATATACAAAACCTCCAGTGTTTCCTCATATGAATTAAAGTTGCATAGTCTGATGGTTTTGAATTTCTGTATTTTTTCTGAGATAAATATATTAGATCGATCACTAGTATCTACTTTACACTAGTTCAAAGTTACTTCTATTCTAAATGGTAAACTTTTGAGATATTTTGAGTGCAAACATGGAAAATTAGTTTTGGCAAGCTTGCCAAAACTCTGACACCATAGACTTCTGGAGTAACAGGTTCTGTTAAATTGACTCAGTATTGCCTTCTACGCAGAAACAAAAGTATCTAAGTTAGATATGTAAAATCAAATCTAGATAATTGGTTTGGTTTTGAAAATTGGATATTTCATCGGACTATGCAGCTTTAACACATGTCCTAATGTCACATACTTTTGGTGGGTGGGTGATTCTCGATGTCGGACATCCGGGCACTTTTTCCGCTCACAACGCTCGAAGGGTAAAACAAATGCCACTGTCATAGAGACAACATTAAAACTACCCTAACTATCACAGTTATTTGTGCTTTTTGGTGCTTTGAAAGCAAATTTCTCTTGTTTCTATTAAATAGTTCAGATCTTTCTCTACAATTTCACATTCAGCTTCTTTTTTTTTATCAGCCAATTGGAAGTTGTTGGATTTATTTTGCGAAAATAGTTTTTGAGGCCATGATCCGGTAAGGCTTACTTACCACTGGCACTGACACTCAGAATATCCCAACTTTCACTATTATCTCTATTTTTAATCCTTTCAGAGAAAATTGCTCTTAGGTTAAATTAAATACTTCAGATCTTCCTCTTCAATCGCGCATTAAGATATTTTCAATCGACCCAATGAAAGCTTTTAAATTTATTTTGCGAAAATAAATGCTCCGCAAACACATAGCATTGCAAAGTAAAAAGTAAATATAAAGAAACTAAAAACTAAGTATAAACAAAATATAGACTAAGTAAACACAAACTGAAAACAAAGTATAAACAAACAAAACTTAGTAAATACAAAGTATAAACTAACTATAAACAAAGTGAAAACTGTTGTTACAGCATTTTCGTGTGCACGCCAAAATTAATTCAACAAGTTTGCAATACAGTGGAAATGATCCTGTCCTAAAGTTGCGTAGTCCGTTGCTTTAGAATTTCTGCACTTTTTCTTAGATACATATATATCCAGTTGATCATTAAAATCTACCTGACTTTAGTTTGAAGTGACTTTTAGCTTAAATGGCTAACCTTGGAGATATATATATGAAGTGAAAATTGTCAAACTAATTTAGGCGTGCACGTCAAAATAGTTAATACCATAGCTGTGCTGTCACTAGTGTTATGCCAGGTACACACATAGCGTATAGGATTCGCGCACTAAAACTCCCGATCTGCTTAAAACTGAAATCGGGCCGATTCATTTTTCGAATCGGGAATCGCAATCGTAATCCTAGCGCACACCTACCGTTTTAGCCCTAAAAATCGGGAATCGCAATCGGTAGGTGTGCTAGGGGAGTGCACACCTCACGATTTTGGGGCAGTTTTAGGTCGTATACGCTAGGTGGGTGCGGGAAAACGATCGTATACGATAGGTGTGTACCGGGCATTAGCGGTAACATTCTTTTTTTTTTTATTAATTTGACTTTGCGTTCCCCTTCTACGCAGCAGGAAATGTTTACCAAGTGCATCGGTAGCTAAATTCAACCTGTAGGGAAAGAAATCGATATAGGCATTTTACTTCTGAACATTTCACGATTTTATTGGACTATGCCGCTTTAAAAAGCGACATAATGCTGGCTATTGGCACAGGTCGTAATTACAAATTATGACCTCAGCGACTTGCAATCTGTGGCAGGCTAGTAAGTAAGTTTCTGGGATTTTTGTTGTTTAAAAAAACCCACCAGACTAATCTATTTTTGGTTGCCTTGTGTCTATGCTTTTTTTTTAAATGCATTAAATATGGAATTCGGTAGTAGGTATTCCCCAACTACAGGTGAGCTGTCGAATAATTGGTGTGCTGTGGGAACGAGGGTGGAAAGGGGTGTTGGGAGTGGGGTGTGTGTGTGTATGTGTGTGTATGTGTGTGTGTGTGTGTAATTTCATACACTTACAGAACCATGTTTAAATTCAATTTTAAAACTGGGCGAGGAGGAGGGAGGAGGAAGGCCAGGCGTATTTTGCTTTGTGCCCTCCAGTGGAGTGGAAAATGAGGGCAAGCACTTAAGTGCCTGATTATTATGACGGCGGGTTGCTTAGCAACGGCATAAGCGACTTCAAGTGTGTGTGTTTACGGGAGTGGGTAACCATCTGTTAATACGCTACACTTTTAGTGTCACACACTGACACAGCCAGTGGCACGGCAATCTGGGCAGACCAAGCGCCGCAAAACCAAATTGATGTATTTCTTTTAAAGGGTACAAACTATACACGAAATATATATAATGCCTTTTATATTGTTGCTGGTTGTTGTTTTACGTCCTAGCAGAATCTAATGTCCTATCAGGACGGGTACTGACTTGTGACTGCATAGTGCTGCCCCACTGGGAAATAGGCCACCAGCACCATGACCCGATATCCCACTCAGTCACATTATCCCGACACTGAGCCAACCAGTCCTTGCCCTATCCTAATAATGCCAAGCGCCTGGCTAGGAAGTGACAAGTGTACATTTTTAAGTCATTGGTTTGACTCGACCAGGGTTCGAACCCGTAAGTCTACCACAAGAGGAGATAGACGCTCAACCCATTCAGTCATCCCGTCTGGTCTGTTCGCGGTGGATGTGAGTGATATGGGCGCAGTGCACGTCGGGAACTCACATAATTTGCATATTTACGGAAGCTGACTGTCGCCCTGGCGGGAGACGCGGCGCGCCGTGTCGTGTCGTGTTGGACATGCGCAGAGTGACCGCCGCTGGTGGCCGGCGGACGGGCAGGTAGGCTGGTCACGTCCGGCACAAATTGTAATGGGGCCGTAATGGGACGCGCCGCATACCAGCGAACAATCAGATGTCGTCTGCTTCACATGCCTTCTGAATAACACAACCAAGGAGTGTACCGAATGTTACCATCACCACCACCATCACCACCACCACCACCATCACCACCACCACCAACATCACCACCACCACCACCACCATCACCGCCACCATCACCACCACCATCACCACCACTGGCAACCACGGGTGCATTGGCCGAATCGGTAGAGCGCATGCTTTTCATGTGGAAAGTCAGGACTTTGAAACCCAGCGGAGTCAAAACCAATGACTTACCAAACTGATAATTGTCGCTTGTACTAAGCATTATTAGGATAGGATTAGCTCAGTGTCAGGATAATGTGACTGAGTGGTCTACCAGTGGGGCAGCACTATAACGTTGCTATGAGTGTGCAATCACAAGTCGGTACCTAGATAAAAGATTCACCCCGTACTTCCAGTACAGGGATGAAGACCAGCCTTATATATAAACGGTCGAAAAATCGGGCTAATGAATTGAGTCTTTATGAGAGCCTAATTTCACAATCTAAGAAGCAACATTTATTCTTTGTATATGTCTTCATGTTTACCCGCTAGTTTTGAGTTGGAAAATATAATAAAACATATACTTTAATGCAATTTAAAAGTGAAATCGATGGCGTTCTCTGGCCGCCATCTTGTCTTTTTGCATTCTCTCCCATTTCACCAACTCTGTGCTGATATAAGTAACCATTTGACACTGGTGCCAAGCATTCTACTTGTTGTTCCATACTAACGCTATTTTCGCCCGTATTTAGACTACGTTGTCGTTCACCCGTGTACTACAACTTACAAGTATCGGGTGAATCTTTTATCTAGTCGGTACCCATCCTGATATGACCTTAGATGTTGCCAGGATGTTAAACCCCAACAAACAAAGCAACTCCACCATTCCTGTACATGTGTCTCGTTAAAATTACATCATGTAATGGTTTTCAATTTCTGCTATGTCTTCTTTATGCTAGGTACACACCTACCGTTTAGGACTCGCCCACTAAAACTCCCGACCCGACCCGACCCGCTTAAAACTGAAAACGGGCCGATTCATTTTTCGAATCGCGAATCGCAATCGTAAGGAAGCACTTTTAGCCCTAAAATTGAGTTTTAAGTCGCGAATCGCAATCGGTAGGTGTGCTAGGGGAGTGCACACCTCAAGACTTTTGGGCAATTTTAGATCGAATACGGGAGGTGGGTGCGGAAAAATGGTAGGTGTGTACCTAGCATTAGATATATATATATATATTAGGTTTCATAATTATAATCTACTATATTTTAGTTGGAGATAACTTTAAATTTTATTTTAAAAAGATACTTGACAAGAGCTTTGTTTACTCATTTTCAAGTGTAGCAGCGTAGCACAGGAGCACCAATAACAGTTTACCAGTATCCAGAATTGGATATGTGGGATCAAGCATAGATAGTGTTTTTGTTGCTTTAATACCACCAAGTTGAAGACATTGGGTAGGTCATCTTCCAAGGTAAACTACACGCTCAATGTGTGTATGTAATCATGTAAATGAAGTGTGCTTTTGTAAAAAGAAAACACAAGTAAAAATAAATGGCCTATCGTTCTCCAATTATATTGAATGTAATGAACGCGCATTTCTTTGGTGGAAATTGCTTTAATTATAGCGTTAGCGTGTCTCTATGTAAAAAGAAAACACAAGTAAAAATAAATGGCCTATCGTTCTCCAATTATATTGAATGGAATGAACGTGCATTTCTTTGGTGGAAATTGCTTTAATTATAGCGTTAGCGAATCTCTATCTAGAAAAAAGATTCACCCGGTACTTGTAGTACATGGGTGAAGATCAGCCTTATATAAAAACGGTCGAAAAATCGGGCTAATGAAATGAGTCTTTATGAGAGCCTAATTTCTCAATCTAAGAAGCAACATTTATTTCTTTGTATATGTCTTCATGTTTACCCGCTACTTTTGAGTTGGAAAATATAATAAAACATATACTTTAATGCAATTTAGAAGTGAAATCGACGGCGTTCTCTGGCCGCCATCTTGTCTTTTTGCATTCTCACCCATTTCACCAACTCTGTGCCTATATGACTATGAGTAGCCATTTGTACTGGAGCCACAGTTTCTAGTTCATGTTCCATACTAAACCTATTTTCGCCCGTATTTACACTACGGTGTCCTTCACCCGTGTACTACAAGTACCGGGTGAATCTTTTATCTAGTCTCTATCCTGCCAGGTAGTCTTTACTGTTTCAAGCACCGCTCAAGGTACAGGGTGGGGGCGGGAGTGGGGTAGTTTGTTGTTTGTTTGTTGTTTGTTGTTTTACGTCCTAGCAACATCTAAGGTCATATCAGGACGGGTACCTGGCGATTTTATAGTGCTGTCTCACTGGGAAACCAGGCCGCCGGGACCATGACCTGGTATCCCACTCAGTCACATTATCCTGACACTGAGCACACCAGTCGAGTGGGGTAGTGGATGGGAGGATAGTAGGGGTGTTGGTTTGTATCACCTATTGTAACTGTTATTACGTATGTCTTTTGACATAAATTTTACTGTCTTTTGCCATGTTAAAAAACACACAAAAACAATCCCACAGAATAAATTTACTTTTCGCCATGAATATGGTTGTTGCTGTCAAAATGGCGTAGAATCATCAATCAATCACCAACCAATCAAGCCACACATCCTCTGTAAATGAGGAATCCCTGTTTCGTGTGTTTATTGATTGGATGGATGGGGGAAGGGTTAGGTTATAGGGACGGGGTTGTCAATTTGTCTTATTTGGTTGGTTGGTTGGTTTTTGGGGTCTTACGACCTGGCATCATCTAAGGTCATATCAGGAGTGTACTCTATGGATGCGGTATCAAGTGTGTGAGGTAGTGGTAGTGGTGATACTACTGATAGTAGACGGGTGGTGATGTTAGGGTGATAACACTTTTACAGTATGATACTGTTGTGGGGGAGATGAAAATGGGAAATATTGCGCCTAGAGTGGGACTCGAACCCACATCTCTTTGCATTCCGGGCATGTGTGCTAACCATTACACCACTGAGGCTTCCTGATATCACCATACTACCCACGCCTACCTGTCTATGCGGCTCCTTGCCTGAGAGGTCAGTGCAGACCACTACACTCGTCCCCCTGGAATTGTAAGTCTTTTAATGGTTACGATTACATACATACACGCAAAGCACTGACATATACATACACAGGGTAGGTTCAACAACTATACAGCGCATAGCTTGTACAGGATCATGGTCACAGCAACCAGTGTCGTAGGGGTGATGAAAATGGGAAATATTGTGCCTAGAGTGGGACTCGAACCCACATCTCTTTGCATTCTGAGCCAGTGTGCTAACCATTACACCACCTAGGCTCCCTGATATCACCATACTACCCACGCCTACCTGTCTATGCGGCTCCTTGTCTGAGAGGTCAGTGCGGACCACTACAATGCAATGCTATCTCCAACGACATGATAATTATGCAATTCACAACACAGTAGGCACACACACCTGTGAAGGGAAACTATGCGCCTAACCACTCCGTAATGTAAGCCAATCAATGCACATGTATGTATCTAAGTATGTGTGTATACAACATATAACTACTAGTACTACCTTATATGTGAATTGTCAACTATACCATATGTAAGTCTTGGAATGATTAATATTGTTATTTCAGCTGACTTGAGCTAGCGGCTGATGACAACATCAGACTACATATACATATATTGTAAATAACTGTATTGTCACATGGCTGGAAGACCAGTGCCACGGCGCTGCAAAATACTTTATTCAAGGAGTAAACTATTGACTACAACAACATAGTATGGTGGTGGCAGCGTGGTAGTTTGTGGGACTGAGGGGGTGCACAGACGTCGTAACCTAGTTGGCCGATGTGCAGGGAAACCCGCCAGCGCGACGCGGTGAGTGTGTGTGTGTGTGTGTTTGTGTGTGTGTGTGTGTGTGTGTGTGTGTGTGGGTGTATGTGTGTGTGTGTATGTGTGTGTATGTGTGTGATGCCGACACGGACGGTGCGCACAGATGATTAAAACTGAGGTTACGCTGAGTGACGAGGTCATCCTACTGTGTCGCCACCTGTTCAATACAAGCCGCCGACGGCACTCCAGACACGGCTCAGCGCAGAGCTCAGAGCCCAGAGCTCAGAGCCCGTAGCCTGTAGCCGGTAGTCCATAGCACGCAAGGCCGTTACTGTGGCCACCTCCCTCCCCTTGCTCAGCACTTACAACATACACACGACCACCACGCAGGGACCGGACTACAACACGCAAAGATATTCAAACTCATGTAGGGATCTCACCAAGGATCTAACCAGGGAGCCCAGAAGCGTTCCCTTCTTGTGCTGTCACCATGGCAACCATTGGATAGCCTTAGGATATCATTGCGGGGGTTGGTTACCTACGGAAAGAATACATTAGGTGGCTGGCACTAATTTCTGAGGATTTTCACCATTTCTTTCTCACTCTCACTCTCACTCTCACTCTCATGCTCCCCCTCTCCCTCTCCCCATCTCCCCCTCTCTTCCTCCCTTCTTCCTCCCTCTTCCCCCCTCTTTCGCCCCTCTTCCTCCCTCTTCCCCCTCTACCTCCCCTCTTCCTCCCCCTCTTCCTCCCCCTCTTCCTCCCCCTCTTCCTCCCCCTCTTCTCCCCTCTCCCATCTCTCCCCCTCCCCATACCCATCTCTCCCCCTCCCCATACCCATATCTCCCCTCTCCCCCTCCCTCTCTCACTCCCCTCTCCTCTCCGTTCGCAGCGCGCCCTGCCGTACTCAGTGTTCAGAATGCCGTAATAGGCATACCTGTCTGACGTATCAGACGCCGGTGATCTGACCACGTGATCGTATAGCCCCTACAAACTCAAGTGGGCTCAGCGTCCGGCGATCAGATTGTTGCACACCAGTGGAAATCAACACGGCTACTGCCTGCTTGTGACTGTCACGACACACACACACACATACATACATACATACATACATACATACATACATACATACATACATACATACATACATACATACATACATACATCATACATACATAATACTACATACATACATACCTACATACATACATACATACATACATACATACACACATACATACATACACACACACATACATACATACATACATACATACATACATACATACATACACACATACGTACATACATACATACACACATACACACAGATACACACACACAACAGGTAAATGGAGACAGGGCATGCAAGTGCCTGAGTGTGAGAGGCTACCTGCTCTGAGGCGAATGTGTGCGCGTGCGTAGTGCCTGTGAGCAGGTGCCCCATGATGGCGCCCGCTGGCGGTACCTGCTCCAGGGTCCCGTGTTTGTGGGGGATGCTGCTCCTCCAGTGCCTGTGGTGGAACCTCGGACTGCCAGGTGAGTCGGCTGTTCATTCCGTAATCACCAGTCGTGTCCGCTGCGTGCTTAGTGAACCGGCAAAGGCGACCTGTGTTTTGTAAACGTGGGTGTGGTTCTTTGTCGGCGTCCGGTCGGCGTTCGGTTAGTTGAGGTGAGTGTGAACTGGTGGGTTTTTTGTCAGGTTATTTGCAAATACAGTAAAACCTCTCTAGATCGACCGACCATGGGACCGATTTTAAATGGTCCATTTAGGGAGGTGGGAGGTTTAGGGATTTAAAAAAATCATTGTAATGGTATTCTATGGGCGATTGTTTGGGACCCAACTAAAGCGATCGATATTGGGGAGTGGTCGATCTGTGGAGGTGGTCGATTAGAGAGGTTTTAGTGTAGTTTCATTTGTTGTGGTGCCTGAGACGTATGTTGATATGTACATGTATAGGTGTAAATGTGCATATGTATATAGATATACAGTAGATATACACACATACATGTATGCATTTATATATGTATACATACATACAGACATGCATACACATGTAAAAACAAACATACACCCATACAGACATACACACATACATGCATACACACAAACAACCATACATACAAACAACCATACATACAAACATGCAAGCATACATACACACATACATACAAACATACATAAATACATACATACATACACAGACACATACACACATACATAGACACATACACATACATAGACAAATACATGCACACACACATGCATACATACATACATACACATACATACATACATACAAAAATGCATACATACGTAGGCCTACATAAATGACCGAGCGCGATGTCCGATTCGATAGAGGGTAGGCCTCCCGTGCGGGAGATCGAGAGTTCAATTCCCAGTCGGAGTCAAACCAATGACTTACAAAATTGATAATTGTCTATTCCTAGCTTTGCACTCATCATTAATAGGGACAGGGCAAGGACTGGTTAGCTTAGTGTCATAATAATGTGACTGGGTAGGATATCGGGTCGTGGTGCTGGTGGCCAGATTTCCCAGTGGGACAGCACTATAAAATAGTCATGTGCGCACTGTCACAAGTCGGTACCCGTCCTGATATGATCTCAGATGTTGCCAGGATGTCAAACTCGAACAACCAACATCTCTGTAGATTAAGAAAATAGTGGCGCTTATTTTCACGCTGCACGTGAGGTTACTTGTCCTCTGTTCTTCTGTGGCACTCATTTGTGTAACTCCTTCTGTCGTTGCTACTGCTGCGTGACTATTGCTAAAATAGGACACAGACGAGTGGATTTTCGCACGAACCCGGTTCAGTGCAGTGTGAATTGGATCCTTTTTTTCATTTTTCATTTTATGTTTTAAATTTAAATTAATCTTTTTAAATGTGTCCCCTTCATGGTTCTGGCTATATAAAAGATTCACCCGGTACTTGTAGTACACGGGTGAAAATCAGCCTTATATAAAAACGGTACAGTACACACAGCGTACAGTACACACAGCGTATACAGTGTATAATTTTGTTGGTAGCAAGTGAAATAATTATTGTTGGCATTTATGTGTTAACTATGTTAGCAATGCTACATGTATTTAATCTACCCCCCCCCCCTCCCCCAATTGTAGCAAAAGTATGCTTAGAGCGAACAATTTTGTGCTAAAGTGAAAATGACCAAATGTACACATCGATACGGTGTATTTACTCAAACTGTGCATACAGAAATGCTGGGCATAATTAGGTTTTTTTCACCTATCTTCAAATATTACGTTGGAACACCAAATTGCAAGAAATATTTTAATGAGTGGACCAATATCTAATTGGGATATGGAGGATCAAATCTGGGTGAGTTAAATATGATTATTTACTAAATTGGTTGCTTTCCTCAGATTATGCAGTTTGACATTTCTTTTGAAGCAAGGAATCGCTCTTGTCTTTAAACATGACTACCCCACCCCCTTCAAACACACCCATATAACGTTAAGTTAAATTATGCACAAATCAATACTGATCTCTGACAGTAGACATCACTGAGATAGAAAAGGGACTGGTTAGCTGAAGTGTCATACTACCGAGAATCCAGAGGGCTATTGTGTCACAATGCTTTTTTTTACAAAAAGGAGGGAACAAAAGGTAGCACATCGAGGCAGCACTATAAAGCCATCATCAGTATGTACCATCACAGGACGATGGTCGTCCTGCTATCACCGCCGATGTTGCTAGTACGTGAAACCCAATTGGACATACAAAACCAGAACTATATGAAGGCATTGAGTGTTGGGGCGGGGGGGGGGGGGGGGGGGAGGCTGTCGTCATAGGATGTCGTCATTCTATGCGCATGCCCAGATGCCATTGCACCCATCCATCATGCTTTGCAATTATTGCACCAGCTCCCTGCGCACACAGACTCTGTCCCACACCGACATGAGTAAATACTTGTGAACAGCCGCCCCTTTGGTGCCCCCTCCCCCTTCCCCTCCCCTCCCCTCCCCTCCCTTCCCCTCCCTTCCCCTCCCTTCCCCTCCCTTCCCCTCCCCTCCTTCTTCGCTTCCCCTTCCTCCTTCCTTCCATCCCCTCCGCTCCCCTCCCCTCCCCTCCCCTCCCCTCCCCTCCCCTCCCCTCCCCTCCCCTCCCCTCCTTGCCCTACCTGCAAGTCTGAATACAGCTGTCTGTTTAAAGAGTGCTGTTATTAGAAATAACTGAGTTTGTGGTGGGCGTGACTGTTGCCCGAGCATGATGCCGTGTAAT